>JAGKTI010002897.1:0-41182 GCA_018397915.1 Birgus latro
TATGAGTAGATGTTGCATCTTAAAATGGTGGCCTACAAGTGAAGATCGCCTGGCCCAGCAAACTTGAGCCCTCAAACTTTAAACTAAAATGTGCTAACAGTGATAAATGAAGTGATTATTTATGTGTGCATGGAACATAAAGTGCCGAAATTATATCATACAAAACTTAAAACTATTGAGCTCAGTTTTTTCTAAACCTCTCTAGCATGGACCAACCAAATTCTACCTTTCTACCTTACATCTCCCAACACTCAGGTGGCTTACCACTAATAAGTTTCTTCCATCAAGTATAAACTTCCTCCTCACAGCTGTCATCTTGCAGCTGTTTTCCATTCCCAAGAGACTTCTTTTATCCTCATTCTTCTAGCTTTTTTCTCTATTTTTTTACATCATGTGAGACTAGGGCAAAGCTTACATTTTTACCCCTGTCCTTCTTTAATTTTTTTGCTTTCTTGCCTGGTGCTCGCCTACACTGAGCTGCTATCTTTCTCCTTTTAGCCTTCCTCAACATGGCCTCCCACTCTACTTGGTGGGCCAAGTACAAACGCATGGCAGCCTGGGCATCTTGGACCTGTTGAGGAGCAATTTATTAATAAATCATCATTAAATATCAGATCATTACATGTAGCCAGAGTACTCAACAAAGTTTACATAAGTCATCTCATTAGCCTGACTCTTTTCCCCATCTATTTATTCACTGCATTTGAAAGAGAGAGCTGGTGATGTTCCAACAATCAGTCCCACCTAAACGACCTAAAAGTCAGGGTACACTAGAATCCAAATACATGGGAAAAGACAACTGATCAATTCTGGGGTAAGATAGGAATGGAGGAGGGATGGTTAAAAAGGAAGGAACAATAATAACCTAGTGCCAAAATCCAGCACAGAACCAAATCATCAGTTACAAGCTGTGTATGTTGGGCAAGCTGTGAACAGGATGGTTAAGAAAGTCTATTAAATGTGTAAGAGCAACTTTGAGATTTCTGCCACAGTAATCTCCTGTGAGGGAGTTCCTGCAATGATGCAAGACATCAGCAAAATGGGCAGATAAATAAATAATCATGATTATTAGAAAACCATTCTTCCATCATCCAATTCAGTATTACCTTGGCAACAGCATATAGGCCCGGGGCTAAGCAACTCATTTCAAACAAACAGGGTGAGTGTGACCAGGAGCTTGCTTCTGAGTGTCATTTCAAGAGCAATAAACTCCAACCACCTCTTGGAAAGTGAACCCTTGTGGGTCACAACCAGCTGAAGCACCTAAACTCAATAGACCAAACTAGGCATCTAAAAACCTATAAGTGAGCACAGAGCCAATGTTGTACATTAGCATACTGCATGAAGAGCCACCCTTAATTTCCCTGCAGGCATCTGAGTAGCAAACAGCAAGAAAGGCCACCCTTAACCTCCCTACTGTCGTCTGAGAACTTGTTTTTTCTAATCTCTCAGTCATACTCAGAGGCTAAATGGAATACATATTCTGATCAAAAAACAATGAAAATTCTGATCTACAAGGTTAATCCCTTTACTACAGGATACCATTCCTGAGCTGAATGAAATCATCTGGAAACAAATATTAAAGAAGTCATTATACTTAAAGGATTAATAAAGATTGCTTTTAACACTCAGTACCTCCAGGTCAGTCAATAATGAATAAAATCATCCAGAAGTAAGTATGGTAATATAAGAGAAAGTCACCACACTCAAAGACTATGTGAGCTGAAAGCTGTGGTTATTTTCTGCAGGACCAGAAACTACAACTGCATGACACTAGATACATCATATAATCAAAGTAACAAGTACAGTTGAAAATTTGTGGAAGCATGTCTTTAATAACATACTGTGGTGACAGTACTGTCAAAGAAGAGGGACAGTGGCAATGTGAGGTCTGTCACAAGGGCATGGGAAGTAATTCCATCTTGTGCAGTGATTGTAATATGTGGATGCATAAGAGATGTAGTGCTATTAGAGGTAGACTGTGTGCAGTGTGTCTTGGGAGAGCATGTAGAGATTGTCAGGCGTGAAAGGACTGATCTTGCTGGCGAGTCTCTCGAGTGTGAGGAAGAGTTTTGTTATTTGGGAGACATGTTATGTGCTGAAGGTGGGGCTGGAGCTAGGTCTGTGGCTAGAATGAGGAGTGGTTGGAAGAATTTCGGGGAGCTGTTGCCTCTCCTGGCATGGAGAGGGCTCTCCCTCCATGCTAATGCATGTTTGTATGCGAGCATATTGTACGAGTATAATGCTATGTGGTAGTGAGACCTGGGCAGTAAAGGAAGAGGATATTCACAGGCTCAAACATACAGAAATGGCAAAGATAAGGTGGATGTGCAGTGCATCCCTTAGTGTGAGGCCTGGGAGGACCAGGTTTACGACGGAAGAGATGAAAGGTAGGATGGGACTGGAATGTACTGGTGTTGTGATGGATTGATGAAGATTGAGACGGTTTGGGCATGTGGAGCGGATGGAGGATGATAATTGGGTGCAGAAAGGAAATGTTAGTGTTAGGGGTTGGGTAGCAAGAGGCTGATCACAAAAAACTGGGACAAGGTCACTGTGTGTGACCTCAGGGATATGGGACAAAATAGGGAGGCTGCCAGAGATCAAGCACATTGGACAGCCACCATTAGGTGACCAAAGCTGATGCATGCAATCATGTTGGAGCCTTCAAAAATGAAATGAAACAAAACAACAACACCTTAAATTGCTTCAGTTTGTAGTTAACCAGTTCAGTCTCCATCCACCTAGCTCCAGGGATCATGAGGAAGAATGAGAGTGAACATCTGTGGGAAGCTTCATTTACCCTTATATCTTGGAAGCAATCTGGCAGATCACATCCCCTCTACTCACTCCCTGCCACATCACAATACCTGCTATTGACCAGACCAACTCAGGAACGGGCATTTTCTTTTTTAACTCATACTGACAACCAGGCTTCCTCAGCATTACTTGGTAATTAGGTGAAATGAATGGTTTAAAAAGTCAATCCAGATGCAATCTTCACATCACAGGACATCAGGAAATGTACAGCCATTATGAATTTCTTTAACCACATCCATTTAATGCAAAGGCAAATTGGGATTCAAGGTAGACATGAATGCATTCCTCATGCACTTCTGTTGTACACTAGTAAACACTAAGACAGTGCTGCTCTGCCAGCTTCCTAAGCATCCGGCTCACTGATTTGGTGCTTACGCCAAAGTACCCCACAAGAGCAGGGTGACTAATTACTGACTAGAATAAACAAATCTGTGAAAAGTGAAAGCTGCACATTGTACCATCCAACAAGGAATATGAAAACCTATGTTAGGCTCACAGACTGCTCTGTATGTTCTCATAATGTGGAAAATTCCATTTAGGATTAAAAGTGAAAGAAATATCTATCTATCTACCTCGATTGCCAGACGTCTTAATCCCGTAAAGGGTGGCCACAAACAAATCGCCTCCATATCGCTCTGTCCCCCGCCATTTCACTGCCCTTCTCCCAGCTCACACCCCTCTCTCTCATATACCTCTCCACTCCATCCCATCACAAAGTGTATCACCTACTAATGTGATATTAGTGAGATTCTATTGGCCTAACAGTGACATGTTCCGGTATGAAACCCCTCGGGGACTGCATCTAGTTGAGATAAAACTAACCCTTGTTGTATAGTCACTGGATTAATCACCACTTTTTTTTTATGCATTTGACATGGGGTATAGGTTTAACAGCTGATTCCCTACGGCCCAGGAGTCCTCCTGTGTACCACACACCTCCACATGTTGCTATGCCTACCTATGCCTGCAAATCCACTCCACTACCTGTTTAAGACTGTGATGGCTCTGTGACTCCCCAGACACTGTCCTACCATGCCTCCTCTTGCAGACCACAGCTGGAGATTGCAGGTTCAGCATATCTTGCCACTGGATATACAGCACTTGAACACCTTCAACCCAATGTCTAATCTTCATTTCATTCTACTCAGCTTACGAGTGCTCTCAACAACAAATGAGTTGAAGACTATATCTGACCCCTTCAGGTCAAAATGGATCCCCCACGCTGTGTAAAATCTTTTGGAGATAGAAGAAAAACATACATCTTCTAACTGAAGAGGTTAACCATGTATTATTGTACTGTACTCAGGTCTGAATTCACCTTAGTATATATTTTCAGTAAAAGATCATGCTCAATGCTCTGACAATCGTCCACAAGATCAACTGAATCATACAAAAAGATCTAATGAGTACAAATCCTTGTACTATATACATTAATACTAAGTGCCATTGACTGTTTCAGGAGAGGGCCATCATTTATGCAACTGTTGATGCAGCCTTTAAGGGCCTAATAATGCCACAAACATTACAGGTGAGCAGTCATTCATGTAAATGTGTACATAAGAGTACCACAAAGGAAGTGGCCACTGAGGCAGTTTTTGTTTGTTATCCTCTGATAATACTGTAGCTGTCCCAAGGTGGGTATTAGTCATTTTCTTCAGTCAACATTTTATGTCAAAATCCCACTGCCTCAAAACTGGCAGCTAATACTACTTTAGGATTAATGACGTATGTCAGCACCACTTCTTTATACTGTGCCCTCTGACTAAAGAGATTTCTGTAAGAACATTCTTCCTGTAATATGTACCTTAAATCAATTCAAATCTCCCATTCACGTTGAGTCTCATTATCCTTATTCACAGAAGCACTCGAGGAATAGTCTAACAAGCACTGGGTTGGGTGGGCATTATATTGCTGGTGAATGATCACAGCATACAAGAATCTCCTATTGGTCTGCCACTGCTTGTAACCTTAGTGAATGTAATTCACAGTACACTGCCCTTGTGGCCAATACGTATACCTAAGATGTTACTTGACAGTATAGGACGAGCTAAGCCTTAGGAGTACTTCAATATCAGTCCAGTTCTTATCACCTCACATGAGATACTAAAGCCTGTCTCTATCCGGATGATTGCACGAGTACTCCACCTCATTCTAGCTCTCCCTTGATCAGTCTTGGTTATACTTCATCAAGGTGTCTCCAAAGCAAATCTTTTTCAGACCCCAAAATAACTTCCACTCATACCAAGTTAATTTGGAGGAAGCTTCCACACTGGGCCCTGACCATGGTAACTTTTCTCCCTCTTCCTCCCCTTGCTGCATCAAGCAATGTTACACAAGCATGAAACACTGGCAATTTTTGTCACACAATGTAAGCATTAGATTTCCAGTGCACCCAGCAAGGGAATTACAGTACAGTATATCACAGAATGCTTACTCTGAAAACTATCTATCTATAGCCCGACACCCTAATCCCGCAAAGGGTGGCCGCAGACACAACGCCTCCAAGTAGCTCTGTCACCCACCATTTGCCTACCCTCCCCCCAGCTCACTCCCCCCCTCCCTCATATACCTCTCAACTCCATCCCTCCACCTCATTCTCAGCCTTCCCCTCCCTCTCCCTCCCTCCACCCCACCTACATACACTCTCTTGGTCAGTCTTTCATTCTCCATTCTCTCAACATGTCCAAACCACCTTGTGTATTTCTCCTAATCTTCTCAACCACATCCACATCCACCCCACAACGTTCCTTCACTTCTTCATTTGTCAACCTGTCCCTCCACGTCACTCCACATGCTTCTTTCAAGTAACTCATTTCCACTGCTCTCACTCTTGACTTGTTACCCACTAGCAACGTCCATGCCTCGCTTCCATACGTCAGGGTAGAGATCACGATACTAGCATGCAGTGACTTCTTGACTTCCATACTCACCTCCCTATTTCTCATCACTGCTTTCAATGAACCAACAACCTTCCTTCCCTGCTGTACCCTTTCAAGCATTTCATCCCCAAAACTTCCATCCTTACTCATCACCCTGCCCAAGTACTTGAATGCACTCACATTCTCCATATCCTCACCATCCAACCTCATTGTGCATTCTGTGACTTCATTCCTCTCAAACACCATAACTTTACTTTTGTTCACACTGACTTTCAGATTCCTCTTCTTACACAATGTCCCAAATTTAGTCACCAAACCTTGCAACTCCCCTTCATCCTCACTCAACAATACTGTATCATCAGCAAACAACAACACTGAAACTCTGAAAACTGAGACAAGAAATTACTGACCATGGAGGAAAAGTCACAATGTCTTGAGGTATTTAAATGGAGAGAAGAAGCATGAACCCTACTCTCAGCTCTCTGTGTCTTGAATGATTCCTCTGGATTCCTCCCATCACCAATAAAATATATTTGGGTAGTTTCCTACAATGGCTTTAAATTTCCAAATTCATTCATTGTCACTTGAAAAGGGGTTCTTGGCCTTACAAATTCATTCTCTCTCTCTCTCTCTCTCTCTCTCTCTCTCTCTCACATTAATTTCAACATATCCTCATCTTCCCGGAAATGTTACTGAGCCATCTGTCTGTGCTGTGTTTTGTTCACATAAAAAGACACTGAAATGTTAAGGGTCCATAAATACTACCAATCTCATTCACAAAAACATATGCCGTAATGTTAAGGGTCATTAAATAATTCCAATCTCATTCACAAAAACATATTCTGCAATGTCAAGGGTAAATAAATAATTCCAATCTCATTCACAAAAAACATATACAGTACTATAATGTTAAGGGTCAATAAATAACTCAAATCTGACTTGAAATTACCAATAAACTTTTGTTCACAACACCAAAAAATATTAAGGGTCTGAATGACTCTAATCTCACTTAAACTTATTTAAAGTGGAACAGTTCCAATTTACGAACTATCACAATTTTTATCTAACTGCATGTGAGGGACATCCTTTCAAGAACAACACTTTTTACAAAAATAATGAACTCCATCCATCCATCCATCATCCAATCCTATGTCACCCCACAGAGGAGCGTAGGAGCCCGAGGCTAGGCAAGTTGGTCCTGACATTTAAGATGAGAGTGACCAGCCTCACTCATACCTGAATGGCATTACATGGGCAATAAACTCCAACCACCCCTTGGATATAAACCTTCACTGGCTCAATCCGATTGGAGTGCCGTAATTACCCACTAAACCACCTCCAAATAATGAACTCAAGAATCAAAAAAACAATCCGCCATGTTTCTCATAGCTTTAAATATATCAACACAGTATTATACTACAGTCAGTCCTCCCCTAATGCGGGTATTTGCTTCCGCACTGTCCTAGCATTTGGCAAATATCGCATTAGAGAGACTCTTGAAACCCCCTATTTCCTTCCACAACGCTGCCCAAAGTCCACTTTTCTCCCCTTTGTGGTGCTAAATTTTTTTCTCCTAAAAGCACTACTATGGTTATAAAAAATACATCAGGAAAATACAGGACTTTTTTATTTATTGTACTGTACCTTGTGTGAGGAGAAGAGCAGATATACATTGCCGGAGATGAGGTAGAGGGGGATAACACACACACTAAAATCCATCAAAGTCTATTTCACTAGCAGCACTCCATACATCAGTTTCTAGGTCCTCCATAGCTTCTTCATCCTGCTGTCACTGGATATCCTCTTGCTGTAGACCAGTGGAAGCTTGTCTGGCGAAGCAGCGAGTGATCAGTGACTGTTTACAATGGTTTACTCAGTCAGTATGCATATGAGCATAGACGCTGACTGCATCAACAATCTACTTAATTACGTCGTTACCTCTTGCAAGGGAAGGGTCGCTGTCAAAGATGAACTCCTTGAGAGACTCAGCTCGACTCAGGATTTGACTTAAAACTGCACTGCTGGGTTCACCTACTCATCTGGCATCCCTCTCTTCCTCTAGCTGTTCCCTCTCCTCTTCGTCATTGTCTTGTTGCCCAACTTCCTGCATAATTTGCTGATCTGAAGTGTCACTGGTGTCCTTGGCAATCTCCATCATCTCCTCCATCGTCACCTCACCACACCCGGGCACAGCACGTCACAGCCCGCCCGGTTCAAATTACATTACGCTAAAAGTGCCCACGTTAGAATGTTTATAGCCTTCCGCAAAATCATGCCGTGTTAAAGCAATATCACGTTACAGCAAACCGCATTAGGCAAGGACTGACTGTACTTGACTAACATGTACATCCTGGAAAAAAATGCATTAATTTCATGTAAACTAAACCCATCATACGAGGGGTCCAACTTACGGAATTGTGCTCCCCTTCCTGGATTTGCACGCCTAACACTCTCTCAGTCAGCTTCTTCAAACTTGGTGTTCTTCCTCCAAAGAGCTTACGGAATTCAATGTACCTGATAGATGAAATATTGGATAACTCCTAAAGAAATCATATACAGTAACTCATATGACACACAGCAATAAAAGAATTAATCTACACGGTACATTTAATAAACCTGTCATTAATGTGAATAACAACACTAGAACTGATAACCAAGGGTGATCCCACAGTGAAATAAAATAAACAAGTACGAGATGATAAAATCTGAAATATTATGCTACCATTTATGACATACCCCCTTCCAAAAGATTTTGTCACAATCTGAAATCTAGCTAATAAATGATAAGTTACTCTCACACTATGTACAGTACAATTTAAATGGTACTGTCGAACCACGTGATCATAATCCTTTGCATCCCATAAGAAAATTTTGAATCCACCTCTTCTTAACATATTTGATGATGGACGACAAACTGAAAGTAATGTCTTGTAACAGCTTACAAGCATCCCTTACTTAATGATATTGCAGTTAATGCTATTTAACTTTTGACATTTCTATACTCGATTTTTTTCCATCTGATGATCCACTTTCGTGAATGTAGCACCTGCACACTCCTGCCTTGTGATTGGTTGGTTTCAATTTCATACCTGAAGTATCATATTTACAAAAAACAGTTGTACCTTATATTCCAATTCTCATAAATGCTGTTTTGCACTGTCATCGTACTATACAGACAGACATGAAACGAATATGTATCTCTGCATCACCCAAACGGACAAGGAATTTGAGGAAGTTGAATTTGAGTTGAAATATTTATTGCTGTAAAAGGTACAGAGTTGTTGCATCTCTCTATATTTTCTTAAAAATAAATGCATTTGGATGGGTAAGTGCAAATAAAAGGTATCTAAATACGTAGGCACTTGTTACATTAGACAATAGTACCATTCTTAGTAAATTAGCGGTTTTGTCAGTGGTAAGGTGGTGGAAGTGGGGAGGCGAATGAAACAGTCACTACAGAGGAGGGGGTGGACACGAGAGATGGCCAGGCAGGAAAAACAAGTTGTCTCGTCTCGCAAGATGTCAGACTTTATTATGGATCACACCTACTCCATTGCTTCGATACCTTCGCCCATATTATCCCTAAGTATATATATCCGTAAGTATATATATTTATTAATTAGAGATGCAACAACTCTGTACCTTTTACAGCAATAAATATTTCAATTCAAATTCAACTTCCTCAAATTCATTGTCCGTTTGGGTGAGGAACAGATACATACTCGTTTCTTGTCTGTCTGTATAGTACAATAACAATGCAATACATCATTTATGAGAAATGGAATATAAGGTACAATTGTTTTTTGTAAATATGATACTTCGGGCATGAAATTGAAACCAACCAACCACGGAGCAGGAGTGCGCAGGTGCCACATTCACAAAAGTGGATCATTAGTTGGAAAAAAATCGAGTATAGTGTTTTGACACCATTCTTTGGTGAATGAAACCCAAATTACAATCTGATGTTAACCTCGGGAAAAAAAATTATAATTAATCTTTCTAACCTGTAAAGCAGAAATAAGTAAATGATAATGTGGATAAAATGGAGGTCCTGTTGGCAGTAGTAGAAGTAAAGCTTCACACTCTTACACTACAGTATACTAACACATTATCTGGAGTGTAATACCTCGTGTCCTTTTTTCATTATGTTTACAGTCGAATGTGTGTTTTAGAAGGTTGTGAATTAACTTACAGTACACTGGTTCTGAACTTGAGTTAAGTACAAGTATCCTCCAGAGGGTGCAATGGAGGTATATTACAGTGATACTGCATAAAAGCCAGGGTCACTATGATTTAAATCAAATGATTTAAATCATGTGATTTAAATTGATTTAAATCAGTGAAAAAATCATGATTTAAATCAAAATGGATTTTTTTAATATAAATACTGTACAGTAAAAATGAAGAAGACAGAGAATATGATGGATGTGTATTGTACAGATGCATCAAGTCTGCTTGACCTGTATTCTTCCTGTACTGATCTTGATCAAGTCAGGCACCAGTGACTGCCTTTTGTTACAAGGCAAATATTAAAAAATAGAGAAGAGAAGGCTCTTTGATGATAACAATAAATGCTCTGGTTAGGAAGGCCTAACATCAGGTCTTTTCAAGTTGTATTGCAACTTTTGGGTAATAAATGTATGATACCAAAAATGATTTCATTTAACACTGATAAAGGCTTAGTACATAAAAAAAGTCTTCATAAAAGTGAAAAAAATAAATTTAATTTTTAAAAATCCAGTTAAGTAAAACAATCAATTTAAATTACAAAATATGATTTAAATAAAGTACTACAGATTTAAAAAAATTATTTATGTGCTACTTTCTCCAACCCTAAGTGTGAGTAATCTCCCCCATACCAAGAAGTGCCAGCCTGTGGTGCACTGCCTTACTCCCACTTCCCATTCACATTATTATTTTCAATTCTGTAAGTCTGTTTATCTGAACAGTGATATATAATCAGGCCTAATGGACGCATTGCAGCAAGTGAGAGGAAAAAAGACCCAGTATGGTACTCTTCTGACAGAATTCCCAAAGTCACAAACAGGGCTGGGGGGAAAAAATACAGATTTTTTAAAAAATCTGATTTAAATAAAAAATCCGATTAAAAAAAAAAGATTTTCTATCTATTTATCTATTGCCAGGTGCCTCAATCCTGCATGGGGTGGCCACAAACAAATCGTCTCCATGTCGCTCTGTCCCCCGCCATTTCACTACCCCGCTCCCAACTCACACCCCCCTCTCTCATGTACCTCTCCACTCCATCCCTCCATCTCATCCTAGGCCTCCCCCTCCCTCTCGCCCCCTCCACCTCACTCACATACACTCTCCTCATCAGTCTTTCACTCTCCATCCTCTCCACATGCCCAAACTACCTTAACGTGTTTCTCCTAACACTTCCTATCACGTCCACATCCACACCACAACGCTCCTTCACTTCCTCATTTGTTAGTCTGTCTCTCCATGTGACTCCACATGCTCCTCTCAAATAACTAATTTCCACTGCTCTCACTCTTGACTTCTGTCCTACCAACAGGGTCCAAGCTTCACTTCCATATGTTAGAGTTGGTATCACAATACTGTCATGTAACAACTTTTTCACTTTTTTTTATTTAAAAGAAAAAAAAAAATGATTTTTTCCAACCATGATGAAAGCATCCCTCTCCAGCATTATATACACTATACTCATAGGAATTCCAAATTATCAACAGCATTCTACTCCTCTGAAAACACTGCTTCTACTTATCCCACATTAGATGCTAGTTAAGATGGTTACTGGATAAAAAACAAAAAAATTCCTTCAGTGTTATTTTGTGGACTAA
The DNA here is from genome assembly GCA_018397915.1 of Birgus latro. Taxonomy (NCBI): domain Eukaryota; kingdom Metazoa; phylum Arthropoda; class Malacostraca; order Decapoda; family Coenobitidae; genus Birgus; species Birgus latro. The sequence goes on from JAGKTI010002897.1 coordinate 11,522, forward strand.
CCAAAGATGTAGCACAGTGTTGGTGGTGAATGAGTCACTGAGGCACTGGTAGGGCAAAGCTGTGATGAATACTCAGCAAAACTACCAACACCATTACAGTAATCAGGGCAGATACTACTGATCCTTATCATTTTCTTTTGTTTTAGTAAAACAATCACCATTATCACCATCAACATATAACAATAGTTGGTTGGCATTTACTGTACTGTACATGCTCTAGAAAGGTCCGAGCAGCTCCTTGCCATCTGCAGTTACAGCAGGTTATATTATGACCCTAAAAATGAAATCTTAACAAGATTTAAATCTACACATGATATAATACTACTTACTGGTTAACAGCTAAATTATTTCCTGTACATAAGAAAGCTAACTATCACACTAGGGTGCTCAACCATACAACCAATGTTTTCCCTGTAGTTAGGGGAGAGAGATTACAGGTACTAACCATACTGTATTACCTGTATATCCAGAAAGATAAAAGGGTGAGGCTGGTGAGAACCATGAGCCCCTTACCCTTTAAGCACTCCCTAAAAACTAAAAATCATCCAAAGAGCCTAGTTTTATTAGGTTACTGACAAGAAAAACTAAGCAGCCTCATATGGCTGTGAAATGCAAAGTCATGAATGAAGAATGTAATGGAGTAAAGGTAGGAAGGAAGGTATATGGCATGATGGCTTTATGTAAAACAAAGATGAGACAGAGGGTAGTGGATAAGTGGGAAGAAGTGACTGGTATGAGTACATATGGACAGACTAAGGACACAAGAAGTTGATGAACAATGAACGGCAAAGAGTAGTGAATGATAATACAGTACTGTATAGGGTAAAACAGGGTAATTCTGCCGTGACACCAATAATTCCAGTTCAAAAGCCCGTAGCTCCAAAACTATTGCATGGATTCGGATTCTGTTGGGCTTAGGTTTTAGAGGAATGCCGATCTAACAAGGTCATGTGAAGTTTTGATCCACTGCGCAAAAAAATGCTGTCTGAGAAATGAAATTGTGTGTTGAAAATTTTCAGCATTTACTCCATCAAAAAAAAAATAAAAAAATCTAATTACCCATTACTTTCATATTTCAGGCCATATTAACATTCTCCTCTCTGTTTCAGATCATTATAAGAAATTTGATATTTCGAGAATCTGAATGGCAGCCTACCCCATGAGTCATCCAGCAAGCAGACGAAAATGCCGCGTAAAAATGTTTGCAAAAAAGTGAAGTCCCACACCAAGGGAAGCCTTGCTGCTCCCATTAAGGTAGCCTAACTGCTTCAGCTACTTGTGTTTGAGTGCCTTTATCCTTTCAGGTGTTTGGGTTGGGAGAGGATTTCTTGGTATGTGGGGTTGGGTAGGCCACAAGTTTATCAAAAATTTTCCATGTGAAGGCCCATATTGCTGCAGCCTATGGACAGTCTCCATTGGGAAGATCGTAGCTGCTGTGTATGGTTTGAAATGGTACACAGCAGTTGTTTTGGAGCAGAACACTGAGATGGGCGACGTGGATCACTTCATGGCTCCTGAAGGACAGAGGACGGTGTTCCAGTGGCCAACGCGAGTGGATGAGTGCTGTAAACTAGTGTCAGACATCCTTAGTGTCCTAAAGGAGTCCCCCTGACCAAATTCTAACTGTGCCAGCCACTTCTCTATCAGTGAGACAGTGATGGATACCACTGACGTAAAGTAGGACACAGGCCCTACTGTATGGTAACTCATGCTACTTACAATAAGCCTAGTTATAATCAATTTGTAGTATGGTATTATAAAATAAAGACCACTAAGCATATCTTTTTCAGTTTAATAACAGAAAGATTTTTTTTTCTCTAAATTGGCTGCAGAGAAACTACCCCATAAGGTGGGGTAATTTCACCACGAGACACACAGTTTTCAAAACTTTGTGCCGTGAGCTGAAATTTTTTTTAACAAAAACAATTATGGGTGTCATTAGCAGAAGGGCTGAATGCACTGATAAAGCAATAAAAATGTCAATATTCTATATGTATAGGTGGGGGCATTCACCATCCACTCACTAGATATAGTGCTGCTTTGGGTGTCTGCTGTTTCTTCTCTTCCTTCCTTCCTCTTCTGTCTTTCCTTCATTCTTTCCTCTTCCTTCTGCCTATGGGGTAACTTTACACTCCCTCTTCTGTCTTTCTTTCCTTCATTCTTTTCTCTTCCTTCTGCCTATAGATGAATCTACACTAAGTGATGAGCCAAATAATTTACTATGCTGGGTGGTAACCATATAACCAAATTATGGCGCCTGGTAGTTTAGTGGGTAATTAAGGTGCTCCGATTGGATTGAGCCTGTGTAGGTTTACATCCAAGGGATGGTTGGGGTTTACTGCTAACATAATGCCACTCAGGGATGAGTGAGGCTGGTCACTCATCTTAAACGTCAAGACCTACTTGCCTAGCCCCAGGCTCCTATGCTCCTCATGGGGCAACATAGGACTGGATGATGGATGGATGGATGGCAGTTTGTATTTAGCAAAAACCACTGCTTACTGCAAAATTACCCCATTTTACCCTATCTACAGTAATCCCTCCACTATCTGTTGTAATAGAGGCAAAGGCATGACCGGAAAGTGGTCTTGTCTGGATAGTGGCCCTGAAGCTCCAGCACCAGTCATTCCTGACCCTAACCTAACCTAACCTAAATAAGAAACCACCTACCTACCTCCCTACCAGACATGCATAGTACTTATTTAAAGCCCCATTCACATAAATAATGGACACAAAGCATGAATTAATTGAATTTTAAACAAAAAATGATGATTCTGAGGTAAGTAAGGCAGAGGCATTCACAAGTTGACACCATAGTGTAAGTAAGTATCGGACATGGCAGTCACTAAGAAAATCACCCTTTCTCACATCTTATGCACTAAAATATGGGATACAAAACATAAAATATATTAACTGTTACCAGAAAATGATGGTTTACAAGTGGGAATGCCAGAGATGTTCACCAGTTGACTAGATAGTGAACGTATGTAAGAGACATGGTAATCACTGAGAAAATCACCTTTTTCACAGCCTATGCACTCAAATATGGGACACAAAGTATGAAGTGAATAAAATGTAACCAGAGAATGAGGATTTAGAAGTGATTATGGAAAATATTTGGCAGTTGACAGTGTCAGTGTACTGTACTTACATGTCTGTGGTGGTTGTTTACCCCACCTCTAAAGCTCTGACAGTGGTGAAAATGCTCTTGAAACATGTACAGTAATCCAGTGTTAAACTGCACTTAATCCTTAGCACTGTAAATTATGGTTGTTTAACAAAAACTCACGACCCTTCAGAGACAACTGTCGGAGTGGCGGGAGGGGGAGACGCCTGTGAGAATGGAAAGTAAACACAGCTGTTCAGCGCCGTGTGTCAAATTCAAACTTATGGGTCGGAAAAAAATCTTTTTTTTTCTTTTGCTACTTTTTGGCATTTTGGGGTTTCAAACATCAGCCTACGATGTCCGAACAGTGGTGTAACCAGATAGTGGCCTGTCCGGAAAGTAAAGGGATTACTGTATATAAAATTTAACTTTATAATGAAAAAGGCCTTGATTTCTGTTGTTGCTGCTTAACCCTAGCCCATCTAGTCATGCAGACCTGTCAACCTCAGGCATGCAACTGCTTCTAAGGGGCCATCATACAGGTTCAGTACAATAGATATACCATGTAAGGATTCGATGCCCCCTGACTGGAGAGATTTTGGTTACCAGGTGGACACTGCAGCTGCTCTACCCGGGGTGCACGGTGCCACCATGTGTAAGCTCCTTGTCAGCAGTGGGCTCTAACTACTGCAAATGAAATTGTAATGACAAAAATGGTACTAGTGAGGGATGCTTCCTGTGGTAGCATCAATATAACAGGGACAGTCCACTGTCCAATAATATAAATGTCCCTCACCTTCCCTATCTAGGAAAAAACAACTTCAGCCTGCAGTCAAGCAGATGCTCACTTGGATGAGCCTAGGGCTGCAAGAATAAGAACAATAATGACAAGAGCAAAGAAGAGAGGCTAGGTTTTAGAACAAGCTAGACAGAGTGAGAGAACACATACCAAAAAAGTTAAAATATCAGTATGTTTGTGATGAGTGATCTGAATGGCAGAGTTGATATAGGTTCTGTGAATGATGTCAGATCATTTGCTTCCATGAGATTAGACGTACTAAGTCGACTCCATATCTTCATTACTCCTGCACAGTTGTTGACTTTATTCACGGATTTTATTCGCCCCTGTGTAGAGTACAACTCTCACGTGTGGGGAGGCTCCCCACATACAGCTCTTCTCAGTAGGGTGGAGTCAACGGATTTTTCTCATTAACTCTCCTCCTCATACTGGCTCCCTTCAACCTCTGTCTCTTCGCGGCACTGTTGCATCTTTATCTCTCTTCTATCGCTACTTCAATGGTCACTGCTCCTCTGAACTGTCTGCTTGAATCCCTCCACCTCTACGACGGGCACGTAGCATCTGTCTAGAAACAAACTCTCATCCCTTTTCTGTCCAACTCTCAAATGCAAGAGTTAATTGTTACTCCCAGTCCGTCATTTATGCAACAGGTCAACTCTGGAACTTTCTCTCTATGTCTGTATTTCCCACTTCCTACGGTCTCCAGTCTTTCAACCGCAGTGTGTCCAGGCATCTCGAAATGAACAGATCTTGAATTTGGCTCTCTTTTGTATTGTTTCTGCTTTTTTCTTGGAAGGAACGGTTTGCGGGCTCCTGGCCTTTGGTTCCTTCTTCCTTGCATTAAAAAAAAAAAAAAAAAGAGGGAGAGAGAGAGAGAGAGAGAATGCTGAGAGAGAAAAATAATGGACAGCATTCAAACGACACGTGAGGAAAGAAAATTATGCATGCAATTTATATCCAAGGTACAAAAAAAATACATACATTTACAAAATACACAGAGCCTGGAGAGAATGTTGAAACGAACATGAGCTCTGAAACTGACATACAAATGTCCAAAAGATTCCATGAGCATCTCTGTTGACATCTCACTAATGTCACTCTACTTTCCACTTCTGTTGCACATTTTCCTCTCTTTTCTATCACTGCACCCAGGTATTTGAACTCCCTCACCAAGTACCAGTCTTTCTCCATTCTCTGTAACATCACACTGGAAGTCACATTCTCTCTCGATTACCATCACTTTACTCTTTTCTACATTTGCTCTCAAGGCACAATGCTCACAGACATCAGCAAAACTCTGCACTAGTCTACCAAGCTCTTGTCCAGTATTTGCAAGCAGCACTGCATCATCAGCATACAAAAATTTGAGATATTCCATCCATCACCATTCATTACCAATGCCAGCTCTCTCTCCATTACTCATGTTTTTACTTCTCTCATATATACAGTATATATATACTGAACAACCATGCGGACATCATACAACCTTGTCGCATGCCCACATTGATCGTGAACCAAACACTTCGATGCCCATTTACCCTTACACATTCCTCACTTCCATCATAAAAACTCTTGAGGACACCTAGCAGCTTATCATCTACACCATACATGCACAAAACCTTCCACAATCCTTCTCTGTCTACTTTGTTGAATGCTTTTTCCAGATCCATAAATGCCATAAACACCTTATAGACCTTCTCACAAGCCTTCTCCACTATCTGTCTCACTGCAAATATTTGATCCACACATCTTCTGCCACTCCTAAAGCCACTCTGTTCATCATTCACTAGGACTTCTGGTATCTCTCTTACTTTCTCTATAATAATTCTTCCATTTACCTTCCCTACCACACTCAACAAACTTATGCCACAGTAATTCTTGCACTCACTTTGCTCACCTTTATTTGTACAGGGGTACAATCACAGCATTTTTCCACTCTGCTGGCACAGTTTTTACTTATCAATGCCTTCATACATATTTCCAACAAGCATTTCATTCCACTCTCTCCACTATACTTAATCATCTCTGGATAAACCTCATCAACCCCAGCTGCTTTCCCATTTTTCAGCCGCTTCACAGCGTTCTTCACCTGTGCAAGTGTCACATTTCTTGACAGCCACTCTGCTCTCTCTATTCCCATTCATCAGGCTATCAATATATTCTTTCCATCTGGTCCTTACTTCATCCCCATGCATTAATAATCTACCACTTACATCCTTCACACTTTCACATTTATTTCTGCTGTCACTTCAACATTTCCCCACCTTTTTCCAGAATAACTTCCTATTTTAGAGTAGTTTGCATTCATTTTTCTTCCTTTTTCCTCTTCCCTAGTCTCTTTATATGCTTCTTGCTCTCAATACATTAAGTTCTTATTTCAACTGAATCTCTGTTCTGGAACCACTCTAGCCACTTCTTTTCCTTCACTGCTCTCTTCAACCTTACATTCCATTTTTTAAATTTTGCGGCATCGTCTGATTTTGTACATAAAAAATGGGCGGGATCTTTGAACCTGGTCTTTTTTGTTTGCTCTTTTTTGCACTCAAAGTATTAGACAAAATATGGGGTAACAATATATCATTTGAAAGCTTAGAAGCTGCTCTTTGCCATGATAAAATCAGAAAGAAAGAATAACGATCATGGGCAGCCATTAAAAATTAAATTAAAAAGGCGATATTGCTGGCCAGAAACATAAAGAAAATACAACTTGTGTAATATGCATACAGACATGAAAATTACTAATATTCGAAGTCAAACAGGTATACAGATATTCCTAGAAGACATACAGCTTATTCCCTGAGCCAAGGTAATATCCTGAGCAGAAATTCGCAGAATCCCTTGTTACACACGGGGCACATGTAGCATTTCCACGCTCACTTATTTCCATCAATAACAGCCCAAAACAGCACTGTCATATAATGTCATATGTTACAACCTATGCCTGAAATACTAATTTACCAGTGAACATTTATATCCATCCATCCATCATCCAATCCTACATTGCCCCATGAGGAGCACAGAAGCCCGGGGATAGGCTAACATTTGAGATAAGAGTGACCAGCCTCACTCATCTCCGAGTGGCATTACATGAACAATAAACACCAACCACCCCTTGGATATAAACCTTCACCAGCTCAATCCGACTGGAGCACTGTAATTACCCACTAAACCAGGAGGCACCACAATTTGGTTATATGGTTACCATCCAGTGTAGTAAATGGTTTCCTGGTGTACAGAAAACCATTTGGCTTGTCACTCAGTGCACAGTCACCCACAGGCAGGAGGAGGAGGAAAGAATGAAAAAAAGACAGAAGAAGGAGTGTAAAGTCATCTGTAGGCAGAAGGATGTGGAAAGAATGAAGGAAGGAAAGACAGAAGAGGATGAAAGGAAAGAAGGATGGAGGAGAGGAAAGGGCAGACACCCAAGAGCAGCACTACATCGAGTGAGTGGATGGTGAGCTCCCCCACCTTTAAAAGAAGATAAAACATTGGTTTCAGTATCACTGTCCATCATCACCACCACCATCACCATCATCTTCATCATCATCGTCATCATCCTAGCCTCTTTTTCCATCCAAACATGTGGAAAAGTAAGGTCCATAAAGCAAAGAAAAAACATGACAGAGGGAGAACTAATCAACAGCACGTTGAATGAAATGGGTTACACACAAAGAAATTATGTGAGACACTGCAGTAATGTACTGTGCTGATTACAAATCAGCACCATCATCTTCCTTGCCTTGCTCCCTTCTAAGAAGTTCCGCCCCCCCCAACCATGGAGATGGCCTCAGCAGAAATGTTGTGCTCCACTCTTTTTCTCTGTTGCACATACAGTATGGTCTGCCTCTTCCAACACTACCCTCAATATCACTTTTAAAAACTCTTTTTGACATCCTAACTATGTGCATTATTTGGATATGACTGTAACATCTCAATGCAATTCTTTTCATCCATTTAGTAGTTCCACATCTTCTATTCCAAAATGCTTATTATTCCTCTTTCACATCTCACAGAAGTTTTGTCATGCAAAGCTTGTTTGTTGGCTATGCAAGTCATGTATTATCTGAAATTCATCAACCTGTAACAAGACTCCACGTGTCATTATAATGGAATTATAATTGCATTTACAAGTGAAATACATAGCAGTTACTAGAATAAACCAACCACTCCAAGCATGTTTCATATTTGAATATCCTGATACTCTCATCATTTAGTTGTAGCAGAGGATGTCCCAGGTGTCAAATATTTTCCTTTTTATTTTTAAAATTAACTGAGTTAATGCACTGGTGACACAGGATCCAGTACACTACCAACATTCGTTTTTTCTAATTACTAATTTCTTTTCCCAATATAAATTAAGATTTTCCTTAATTTAGTCACACATAAACATAGTATCCAAATACACTCAACATACAAATTTATTATTCTAGGCTGTCAACCAATCTGCAGTCACAAATCATCATATGCTCTTCATTCAAGAATATTAATTTTATAATATACCATACTAAACATCTACACTGAGTGACAAGCCAAATGGTTTCCTGTACACCAGGAAACCATTTACTATGCTGGGTGGTAACCAAATAACCAAATTATGGCGTCTGGTGGTTTAGTGGGTAATTACGGCACTCCAATTGAATTAGGCCAGTGAAGGTTTATATCCAAGGGATGGTTGGGGTTTATTGCTTACATAATGCCACTCAGGGATGAGTGGGGCTGGTCACTCTCATCTTATATGTCAGGACCAACTTGCCTAGCCCCGGGCTCCTAGCTCCTCATGGGGCAATGTAGGATTGGATGATGGATGGATGGATGAACAACTGCCATGGACGCCTCATGCCTCCAGGAATATTCAGGGAAATGTGGGACCAACAATCAATTCAGGTTCAAAATACATATATACTTAGGGCTGATGCACTCGAAAATCACTCATTCCTCTCCACCATCCATCAGGAAACCAGGTCCCTCTTTATCTCATGCAAGAATGCTCAAGCCTGATATTAGATTGTATACTGCCTGGGGGTTTTCAAGAATTCTCCCCCAGTATCCCTGCTTGTCGTAAGAGGCGACTAAAAGGGTTGGTGGTGGGTTAGTGCCCCACCCCGTAAAAACAATTAACTAAAAATACGAACAGGAAGCCTCGGACCAGGACTGACCAAAAGTTGACAACAAAGGAACTGACAAAGGACGAGATAAAGATTGCAACCTGGAATGTTAGGGGTATGAATGATGAGGTAAAAGAGAGAGAGATTGTACAGGTGCTTGAGAGTGCGAAAGTGGATATATGTGGAATAACTGAAACTAAATGGCGAGGTGAGAGTGTGAGAGAATGGGAATATGGGTGGGGTATATGCGCAGGAGTGGGTGAGAATGAGAGGGCGAAAGAGGGAGTGTGTATTGTTGTGAGCAACAGGTGGAAGGAGAATGTAAGAGAGTATGGATCAGTTGGGTCAAGGATTGTGTGGGTAAGAGTGAAAGTTGAACTACAAATGTGGGCAATTGTGTGCGTGTATGCGCCAACGCAAGATCGTGTAAGTAGAGTGAGAGAAGAGTTTTGGACAAATATGGAAGCCTGCTTGGAAAAGTTTGAAAGGAATGAGAGAGTGTTTCTGATTGGAGATATGAATGGAAAAGTGGGGAATGAGAAGGTGGATGGAGTGGTTGGTGAGTGGGGTGTGCCTGCAGAGATGGATGAGAATGGCAGTGCTTTAATGGACATTTGTGCTGGGAGAGGGTTGGTGGTAGTTAACACCCTCTTCAGGCACAAAATGATCCATAGGTATACATGGCGAGTGGTGAGAAGAGAGGACTGGGGAATGAATGAACGGAAGGCAATGATTGACTATGTGTGTGTGGATGAAAGGATGAGAAGATGTATAATGGATGCAAGAGTATATAGAGGTTGGGGGAGTGGACTTTCTGACCACCACTTGGTGGTGGCCAGAATCAGAGTCCAAACAAGATGGAGGAAGAGAAGAAGGGAAAGACAGGAGGAAGTATGTGTTACAAGGAGGGTAGAAAAGTTACAAGAGGATGGAATAAAGGCTGAATATAGAAGGGAAGTCGAGAAGCGATTGGGAAAATATAGATTGGAGCAGATGGGGGACGTGGAGGGTGTGTGCAAGGTATTCACAGAAGAAATCTGTGCAGCATGTGAGGTGGTGTGTGGGGTGAAGAGAAGACGAAAGGGGGTTCAGGGAACAGCATGGTGGACTGAAGAGGTGAGAAAGGCTGTGGCACAAAAGAAGAAAGCATACAATGAGTGGATGAGGAACAGGGGCGACGAAGAAGCTGAGAGACGGACGAGAGAGTTATATGTAGTGAGGAGGAGAGAGGTGAAAAGATTAGTAAGAGAGAGTAAGAAGAGAGTGGATGAGGAGTTTGGAAGGAATTTGAGTGCAAAGTGGAGGGAATGTAAGAAAATGTTCTGGAAGGATTTAAAGAGAGCTAGACAGGGTGCCAACAAAGTCAGTGGGGGTGTGAAAGATAAAAATGGTAGATTACCAGTGGAGAAGGGAGAAAAAGTAAACAGATGGAGAGAACACTTTAATGAACTGTTGAACATAATGAATGAAAGTAATGCAAGTATAAGTGGCTGGGGAATGGCAGGGAGAAGGAGGGTTGTGAGAAGAGAGGAAGAAATCACCAGGATGGAAGTGGTGGAAGCAATGAAGAAAGTTAAAATGGGGAAAGCCCCAGGAATTGATGGAGTGTGTGGTGAAATGCTGAAGCATGGGGGAGAGATAGTAATAGAATGGATGTGGAAGGTGTGCAGATTGGCTTGGGAGGAGAGTAGAGTCCCGGAGGATTGGAAATCAGGTATAATTATTCCTCTGTACAAAGGAAAAGGGGAAAAAGCAGTGTGTGGTAATCATAGGGGCATTTGCCTTCTCAGTGTAATAGGAAAAATATATGGTAGGATACTTATTGACAGAGTTAGGGAAATTACTGAGGAATTAGTTGGAGAAGAACAAGGAGGTTTTAGGAAGGGAAGAGGTTGTGTAGACCAGATATTCATTCTTAGATCCTTAGTGGAAAAGTTTCTAGAGAAGGGCAAGAAGTTGTATGCAGCCTTCATGGATCTGGAGAAAGCATATGACAGGGTGGATAGACAAGGTTTGTGGAAGGTATTAAGAATATATGGAGTGGATGGGAAGTTGTTGAAGGCAGTGAAGAGTATGTATGAGGGTGCTAAGGCTGCAGTGCGTGTGGATGGCAAACTGAGTGAATCTTTCCATTTGAAGGTTGGATTGAAACAAGGATGTGTCATGTCTCCATGGTTGTTCAATCTGTATATGGATGGGGTTATAAAAGAGATACAAGGTCGGGCAGTCGATGTTGGAGTGGCCCTAGTGAGAGAGGGCAGTGTGTGGAAACTCCCTGTACTGTTGTTTGCAGATGATACTGTGTTGTTGAGTGAAGACGAAGGGGAGCTGCAAGGCTTGGTAGATGAGTTTGGGTGAGTGTGTAAGAAACGGAATCTAAAGGTGAATGTGGGGAAGAGTAAAGTGATGGTCTTTGAGAGAAGTGAAGCCATTGAGTGTACAGTGAGATTGGATGGGAAGGATATGGAGAATGTGAGTGAATTTAAGTACTTGGGCAGTGTGATGAGTAAGGATGGTAGTCTGGAGGGTACGGTGCTCGAAAGGGTACAGCAGGGAAGGAAGGTTGCTGGTTCATTGAAAGCAGTGATAAGAAACAGGGAGGTGAGCATGGAAGTGAAAAAGATGTTACATGACAGTATTGTGATACCAACTCTGACATATGGAAGTGAAGCTTGGACCCTGTTGGAAGGACAGAAGTCAAGAGTGAGAGCAGCGGAAATGAGCTATTTGAGAGGAGCATGTGGAGTCACATGGAGAGACAGACTAACAAATGAGGAAGTGAAGGAGCGTTGTGGTGTGGTTGAGGACGTGATGGGAAGCGTTAGGAGAAACACGTTAAGGTGGTTTGGGCATGTGGAGAGGATGGAGAGTGAAAGATTGATGAGGAGAGTGTATGTGAGTGAGGTGGAGGGGGCGAGAGGGAGGAGGAGGCCGAGGATGAGATGGAGGGATGGAGTGGAGAGGTATATGAGAGAGGGGGGGTGTGAGTTGGGAGCGTGGTAGTGAAATGGCAGGGGACAGAATGACATGGAGGCGATTTGTTTGTGGCCACCCTGTTCGGGATTGAGGCGTCTGGCAATAGATAGATAGATAGATACTGCCTGTCATGGATTCCCAATTATCCATTAACACTTCTTTTCATCTTCATTCTACAAAACACCATCACTTCATGCCCTCATTCCTTGAACACCCTCAATATCCTTTTCTTTTATATTATTTCATAATGCCTCTAACATTCCACACAGCCAGATAAGCCTGCCAAGCGTTACTGAGTCCTGGGCAGGCACAGAGCCCAGGCTTGAGGATGCTGTTCCCTTTTCTTTTGATAGCTATTTAGAGTAATGGGATGGATTGCAATAGAGGAACAAAGAGAAGACAGCATGAACACAAACTACATCTAAGTTAGGTGATATATGGACACACTGTCTTATCACTGAAGCAGTTTTGCTGGCAAAAAGCAAAACATACCTATACAGGAAGTAAGACTGAAAAAGTATGCACAGAAAGAATACATAAAGTGAATACTAAGGATTGGTGCTGTAAAAAGGAATACATTTAACTTCAAATTCTGAGATGCTGCATAAAAGCCTCGAAATAGCGAAAGTAGCATGAACTGAAGGTCAAAGTACTTTGGTTGGTTTTGCCATTTAGTATTTTCCTAATTCCTTGTTTAAAAGAAAATAAAAGATTACTGACCGTGAAGTATCACGAACTTGGGGACGAGGGTGGGAGAGGTACAAAGCTCGGAAATCATTCATCAGTGAATGTCCCACTAGTATCCGGTCCTTAATCAGGTCATACACTTCACGCTGCACCGTGAAGAATGGCTCCGCTGCAACAACAGTGATCAACTGAGTACAAAGACAAAACCTTAGCTGTAAAAATAAAAAGTTTATGCCTAGTGGTCTGTCTAGTGGGTTGACTGATGTTGTTGCTCCACCCCAGTCATATCTGGTCCAATAGACCTGTCGACCACAGATAAGTCAACTGCCCCTATGGGTCATTCCATAGAATCTCTACATCAGTGCAGTATCTGCATTTTAATGTGACATGTATTGCTTGCAACTGAGAAGTGGTTGATTAGTTAGAGTAGGTTTTGGCAATGAACAAGGGTAATTGCACCCAGGTAAGAGTGAATGGAGACTTAAGTGATGAGTTTTCTGTGAATATTAGCATGCATCAAGGATCAGTCTTGAGCCCCTTCTTGTTTATCATAGTGCCTGAAACTCTCTTACATGACTTCAGAAACGGGATCCCATGGGAGATGTATGCTGATGATGATGTTGACTGTAGAGAATGAGAGGAAGGCGAAAAAAACAATTAGGAAGTGGAGAGAAGGATTGGGGTACAAGGCCTTGAGAGTAAACATGGATAAATCAAAAGTGATGATGTCTAGGGCTGGTGGTGGTCCTGTCAAAGCACTGAAAATGTGGCAATGTGCAGTTTATCACAAGGGCTTGAGAAGTAATGACAGTTTGTGCAGTGTTTGCGATATGTGGGTACTTAAGGGATGTTGTGGTATTAGAGATAGGATGTGAAATAATGCTGATTTCATGTATGCAGTGTGCCCAGGAAAGCATGTACAGACTGAGAGATGAGAGAGGATTGATCTTGATGGATAGTCTCTTGAATGTATGGATGAGTTTTATATTTGGGGGACACGTTATGTACTGGAGGTGGAGCTGGAGCTAACTCTGCTGCTAGCTTAAAAAGTGGGTGGAGGAAATACAGGGAGCTATTGCCTCTCCTAGCACTAAAAGGGCTCTCCCTCCATGCTAAGGGGCCCTTGTATGTAGCATGTATCAGGAGCGTAATGCTGTGTGGTAGTGAGACTTGGACAGTAAAGGAAGAAGATATCTGTAAGCTCAAATATAAAGAAATTATAATGAATAAATGGATGTTTAGTATGTCCTAGAATGAGAGGGCTGGGGGGTTAGGATTGCGAATGAAGAGAGGAAAGGAAGGATGGGACTTGAACGTACAGTATTAGTGTTGTGATATGGAAGGGTAGATTGAGATAGTTTGGCCATGCTGAGAGAATGGAAGATGACAACTGGGTGTGGAAGGTGAGAGGTCTGAACATCGAGGGTTGGGCTGTAAGAGACAGACCAAAAAAAGATCTGGAACAATATCATGGAGTGTGACCAGGATAAGGGACTGAATAGGACGGCTGCCAGAGATTGAGCAACATAGAAAGCCACCATTACGTAACCTATGCCAACATATTCAAGCATGTCTGAGCTTTGTTAAACATAATGACAGCTCTTTTTGCCAACACATGATGCACATGATTCTGTTCAGTACGATGCAAGTGCCATTCCCATGCTGTTTTCGTATGTTGTCTACATGAAGAACTGGTAGATGGACCATACCAAAATGAAGTACCATGTACACTGACTGATAACTACTTCAAGACAATGATGGTGAATTTGAGACCCAAGCTCATCACTTTATATATGAGGTCTGTCAAAAAAAAAGATACAGACCTTTTTAAATGGGTCGACAACAAGCCGGCATAGCGTGCTCGTGACAGCAACACCATATAGCAGCGACTTTGACCTTCAGTCTAACACTAGCCGCATCATGCCACATCACTAGTCATCGAGGTACAGTACATGCACTTGAGTAAATGTGTTTAGTGCACTTGGCAATTTGTTGCAAAGTGAACAATGATGAATCATGAAGAGCAATGTGTTGGCATGAAATTCTGTTTCAAATTGGGAAAAATTTTACAAGGACTGTCCATGAAGTCTCCAATGCAGTAAGCATCTGTAAAAGTTTGTGCAACACGATTTTAACTGAAAAACTGAAGACACATTGTGTTGCCACAAAATCTGAGCCACATCTGCTGACAGATGAGCATGAGAGAACCGTGTCAGAGTCAGACAGGAGCTGCTTAACTGTTCGAATACTGACGAAAAGTTCCTGAAAAATCTCATAACAGATGATGAAACATGGATGTACGGCTACAATGTCAAAACAAAAAGGCTCTCATGGCAATGGGTTGGAACATCATCACTGTGACCAAAAAAAAAGCACATCAGCCACTGAAATGCGAAAGTGATGCTGACTATCTTTTTTTATTGGAAGATCATCATTCATCATGAGTTTGTTCCAAGAGGTCAAACATCCAATAAAGAGTCTTATTTGGATGTTCTGAAGCATTCGAGGAAGGCAGTAAAAAGGAAGAGGCTTGAGGCATGGACAAACAAAACCTGGGTGCTGATGCAGCACCATGACAATGCACCTGCTCACGCGTCACTATTTATCCGCAACTTTTTGGCAAAGCACATGACAATTATCATCCCCCACCTGCCCTACTCTCCAGCTTGGCCCTTGCGTACTTTTTTTTTCGCTCCCATAAGTTGAAATCCACCCTGAAAGGTCACCAATTTCAGACAACAGAAGAGACAGAAGAGAATTTATGAGAACAGTGCATCATCCCTGAAAATGCATTCCAGGCCACATTCCAGAACTGGAAAAAAACACTGGGAATGTCGTATGATCAGTGAAGGAGAGTATTTTGAAGGAGACAAATCCAATTAAGTTTTAAGTAAAGCAATAAATTTGTTTTTTAAAAGTTCGGTTTCTGTTTAGACAGACCTCATATTCACCAAAATGCCCAAAGAAAGATCAGAAGAATCAATTGTGTTTAAATACTGACCAACTTCACAACACATCAGACAACAGTCAATATTCCTGCAATTTCTAAACCTGATAACCTTTTTTCTAAGAAGGGGGTTTGGGGATTTTAAACCGAAAGTATTCAGAGCACAGTCGGAGATGAAGGAATCAACTGAATCAACCTCCATATCCAATATGTGACTGCAACAAACAGGGGATAAGGCCAAATCGAGAAGATGTCCCAAGATGTGAGTCAACTGATACATTATCATCATCATCATTATTTAATCCTGTGTTGCCCCATGAGGAGCATGATAGCCCAGGGCTATGCCAGTTAGTCCTTACATTTAAGATGAGAATGACCAGCCTCACTCATCCTTGATAAGACTGAAAAAAACTATTCTGGTCAATTAAATCCAGGAATTCTGAAGAAAAGGGTTTCAACTGTGGATTGTCAATCCAATACAGTACTTGAAATCAACACAAACAATCACCCCACCAGATTTATAAGAAAATGTTTCTAGATTTTGGCCAAACTCATCCATAATGCCTCAGTCCATGCCATAATCGCCTGGTCAATAACCAAGCGCAATTGTAATAGTTAGCTGATGGAAATACAGTAATCCCTCCACTATCCGACGTAATAGAGCCAAAGGCATGACCGGACAGTGGTCGTGTCCGGACAGTGGCCCTGAAGCTCCAGCACTGATCATTCATGACCCTAACCTAACCTAACCTAAATCAGAAAACCACCTACCTACCTCCCTACCGGACATGCATAGCACTTATTTAAGACCCCATTCACATAAATAATTGTCACAAAGCATGAATTAATCGAATTTTAACCCAAAAATTATGAATTTGAGGTGAGTAAAGCAGGGGTGTTCACGAGTTGGCAGCTTAATGTAAATAAGTATAGGATGTGGTAATCACTATGAAAATCATCATTTCTCATATCTTATGCACTAAAATATGGGATACAAAGCATCAAATAAATAAACTGTTACCAGAAAAAGAGTTAGGTATGGCAAGGGTGTTCACTGTTCACCAACAGCACCAGTCATTCTTGACCCTAACCTAACCTAACCTAAATCAGAAAAACACCTACCTACCTCCATACCAGACATGCATAGCACTTATTTAAGACCCCATTCACATAAATACTGTAATTGGCACAAAGCATGAATTAATCGAATTTTAACCCAAAAATGATGATTTTGAGGTAAGTAAGGCAGGGGTGTTCGCCAGCTGACTACATAATGAACGTAAAGAAGAGACATGATTATTACTGAGAAAATCACCTTTTCACAGCCTATGCACTCAAATATGGGACACAAAGCATGAAGTAAATAAAATGTAACCAGAAAAATTATGATTTAGAGGTGTGTGGGGCAAAAATGTTCACCAGTTGACCAACAGCACCGCTCATTCTTGACCCTAACCTAACCTAACCTAAATCAGAAAACCACCTACCTACCTCCCTACCAGACGTGCATAGCACTTATTTAAGATCCCATTCACATAAATACTGTAATTGGCACAAAGCATGAATTAATTGAATTTTAACCCAAAAATGATTATTTTGAGGTAAGTAAGGCAGGGGTGTTCGCCAGCTGACTACATAATGAACGTAAGGAAGAAACATGATTATTACTGAGAAAATCACCTTTTCACAGCCTATGCATTCAAATATGGGATACAAATCATGAAGTAAATAAAATGTAACCAGACAAATTATGATTTTGAGGTGTGTGGGGCAAAAATGTTCACCAGTTGACAAACAGCACCGGTCATTCTTGACCCTAACCTAACCTAACCTAACCTAAATCAAAATCCACCTACCTACCTCCCTACCAGACATGCATAGCACTTATTTAAGACCCCATTCACATAAATACTGTAACTGGCACAAAGCATGAATTAATCGAATTTTAACCCAAAAATGATGATTTTGGGGTAAGTAAGGCAGGGGTGTTCACCAGCTGACTACATAATGAACGTAAGGAAGAGACATGATTATTACTGAGAAAATCAACTTTTCACAGCCTATGCACTCAAATATGGGGCACAAAGCATGAAGTAAATAAAATGCAACCAGAAAAATTATGGTTTAGAGGTGTGTGGGACAAAAATGTTCACCAGTTGACTAGATAGTGAACGTATGTAAGAGACATGGTAATCACTAAGAAAATCACTTCTTTCACAGCCTGTGCACTCAAATATGGGACACAAAGCATGAAGTAAATAAAATGTAACCAGAGAATGAGGATTCAGAAGTGATTATGGAAAATATTTAGCAGTTGACAATGTTTACTTACATGTCCATGATTGTTGTTTACTCTTTGTTTACCCCCACCTCTAAGGTTTTTACAGTAGTCATAATTGCTCTTGAAGCATGTCCAGTAATCCAGTGTTTACCTATACTTAATCCTTAGCACTGTGACTTTTGATTATTTAAACAAGAACGAAAATACCGCAAACGATCGGACAGCCATCCACTGTTCACGGGAGTTGAGACAGAACTAGGAGGAGGGGGATAGGGCGGGAAGGGAGCTAGTCGGCACGCGCGGGAAATTCAAACTGACGCGGTTGGAAAAAATCGGATTTTTTTTCTTTTTTTTTTTGCAATTGTGGGGTTCGGCCATCAGCCCACGATGTCCGAATAGTGATGTAACCGGATAATGGTCGTCCGGATAGTAGAGAGATTGCTGTATATTAATACTGTACTTCTATAAATTCAAACAAAGATGGACTAAAGTCAGAATTTTGTAAGAAACATAGAGTCACAGAGTAGATGAGAGCTACATCTCCACCCAGATGGTTGGCGTCAGTCTCAGATATAGACTGTACCCTAGGCCATGCACAGTGAACAATATTTAACCCATTCGCTGCGTTTTATGACTATAGTCGTTCTGTGAATTATTCCCTTTCACTGTGGAAAACGACTGTAGTCGACAGGCCTCAAAAAACGGTTTGAACTGGCCGCGCGGTACTCCAGGCTCTCACCGACGTAGCTATGGCAACGGCGTCCCAGAAGGTGCCGCCATCACATGGTGGCAATTCAAAACATGATGTCAACAAACTTGCCCACCCAGTTGATTAGGCACTTGGCCAAGTGTCACCAGTCTATGAATTTTTACCATTGTTTAGGTGAGTTATATGCAATGTAATGTGATTAGATATTTCTTAAGAAGGTGCTGGACATGTAAGTGTGTAGAAAAAGCTTGATAATGAATATAATAGTACAGTAAACACCGTATCATTATGCATAGCTGGCCAGCATCTCTGAGTCCTTTCAACCACTTAACCGCGGGCCGTCACTTTCGTGACGCTCGGTGGCAATGGCTCGAGCCATGGGTCGTCAGTTGGGTGCCTCTGTTTTCTTTTTAAGTAGATGGGGCCTTCAAAATATAAATAAATATGAAAAACTGTAGGAGAATCCTGAGTGCTATTTATATCACTCAGGGTAGTTTGGGCCAGTATTTTATAAAAAAAAAAAAAAAGTCAGAGCGCGAATTACCACTGGCTGGAAGTGCCAGGACTGCCTCACACAACCACGTGGTTTAGGGGTTAATTAAATCTCTGGCAAATTTTTTATTTATTCATCATCCTGCTGACAATATATGTAACTATTAAGGTGAATGTAGGGAAGAGTAAAGTGATGGTCTTTGAGGGAAGTGAAGCCAGTGAATGTACAGTGAGATTGGATGGGGAGGATATGGAGAATGTGAGTGCATTCAAGTACTTGGGTAGTGTGATGAGTAAGGGTGGAAGTCTGGAGGGTGAAGTGCTTGAAAGGGTGCAGCAGGGATGGAAGGTTGCTGGTTCGTTGAAAGCAGTGATAAGAAACAGAGAGGTGAGCATGGAAGTGAAAAAGTTGTTACATGACAGTACAGTATTGTGATACCAACTCTAACATATGGAAGTGAAGCTTGGACCCTGTTGAAAGGACAGAAGTCAAGAGTGAGAGCAATGGAAATGAGTTATTTGAGAGGAGCATGTGGAGTCACATGGAGAGACAGACTAACAAATGAGGAAGTGAAGGAGCGTTGTGGTGTGGTTGTGGAAGTAACAGGAAGTGTTAGGAGAAACACGTTAAGGTGGTTTGGGCATGTGGAGAGGATGGAGAGTGAAAGACTGACAAGGAGAGTGTATGTGAGTGAGGTAGAGGGGGCGAGAGGGAGGGGGAGGCCGAGGATGAGATGGAAGGATGGAGTGGAGAGGTACATGAGAGAGGGGGGTGTGAGGTGGGAGCGGGGATGTGAAATGGCGGGAGACAGAGCAACATGGAGGCGATTTGTTTGCAGCCACCCCGTGCGGGATTGAGGAGTCTGGCAATAGACAGACAGATTAAGGAATTTTAGTGCTGACAATGGATATGTAAGCATTAGGCAATCACAAATGTGTTGTTGTAGACAATTACCTAATACTATTTTGATTTTTTGCTGGAGAACTGACACTTTCTGATAATCAAGCCGAAAATAAATTCTGCAGCGAAAGGGTTAATATTGATACCAGATTCAAACAAACAAGTTAAGAAGTTTCTGTCAAACACAATACTTCAAGCTAAAGCTGATTTTAAAATTCATGAATATAGTCTTCATGAATATAGTCTATGTTATTTCGAATGGAACAAATGTTTAGATGACCATGTGTTAACTCACTGAAGGAGGGATATTAGTTTTTTTAGCAGACAAATTTGGTGTTTTCAATTAATCAATTCCTGTGGGAAATCATAAGTGGATACAAAATCAGCCACTGACTGAGAATCAACATCAGCTTCTTTATTTTTTATTTTGTTTTATTTTCTTTTTATGTAAGGAAGAAGGAACCAAAGGCCAGGGGCCTGCAAANTGCTCCCTCCAAGAAAAAACAAAAACAAGATAACAGAGAGCCAAATTCAAGATCCATTCATTTCAAGATGCCTGGCCACACTGCATTTGAAAGATTGGAGATCATAGGAAGTAGGAAAAACAGACAGAAGGAGACAGTTCCAGAGTTGACCTGTTGCATACATGAAAGGCTGGGAGTAGTGGTTAACTCTTGGATTAGAGAGTTGGCCAGAAAAGGGATGAGAGTTTGTTGCTAGATTGGTGTTACATGCCCGTAGTGGTGGAGGGATGCAAGCAGACAGTTCAGAGGAGCAGTGACCATTGAAATGGCGATTGAAAAAGGATGAAACAAAGCACCGAAGGGACAGAAGTTGAAGGGGGCCAGTAATGAGACAAAAAGCCTATGACTTCACCCTATTGAGAAGAGATGTGTGTGGGGAGCCTCCCCACACATGGGAGTTGTACTCTACACAGGGGCGAATAAACCCCGTGTATAAAGTCAACAACTGTGCAGAGGTAAAAAAGGTATGAAGTCAGCTTTGCACACCCAACCACTTGGAAGCAGATTTTACAAGGGAAGTAATATGTTCTTTCCAAGATAAATCCTGAGAGAATGAAACTCCAAATATGTTTAAAGATGATGCAGGACTGACCTGAATATTGTAAAAAATAAGAGGGTACTCCTGTGGAAGACTTTGTCGGGTTGATAGAGGAAAAACTAAGTTTTTGATGCACTGAAACAACAAGGTTATATTTACCCCAATCAGAAAAGAAGTTTATGCATCTGGAAGAGTCTCTGTTACCACAGTCTTTAGAGTTATGGGCACCAGCACAAAAAAAAAAAATTTGGGTTCATAACCCTTTCTAGTATACTCCTCAGATTTATAACCAAGACCCTGACAGTGGTAACACTGTGAGTAACCCAAGATCTGTCAAAGGCATGAAATCCTGTAAGACCTACATAGATATAATAGCCCTGTTCTACAATGGAGGAGTACACTTCAGGAGTCATCATTAAGATGGCATTTTCAGAATCATTCCTAGTTCTTGTAAAGAGAAAGTCAAGAGTACAACTACTTTCTATGAGCATCTTAATTTTGTTGTTCTTATCTAAAATGCCTGAAATTACATCAGAGGTATCAATGGAAAGAGAGAGGCCAGTCATGGTTTTCTCTGGCAGTAAATCTCTGACTCAGATACTCAGTAAATAGCATCAGAACCAAAACATGCTTTCATTGCTGTGTAAACATTTCCCTTAGCTCTTTGTAGAAGGTGTTACTGGCGTAGCTACCCCAGTTGTGTGATAGAAAGAGGAGAGGGAGATGGTGTACAGATAAAAGGAACCGCTGAGAAATCAGTTAACCCCTCCTATCGTGTTTTGACCTGGTGGGTCGGACAAAAGAGTCATTCTGTGTACAAAGCGGTCAAAAAGGGTCACTGGAAATAGATTAGGAGATTATCACAAAGATCCTATTTACCAGTTTAACTGCTCCTGTCCCGTGAGAAAGTACAGTAAG
Organism: Birgus latro; assembly: GCA_018397915.1. Classification (NCBI taxonomy): domain Eukaryota; kingdom Metazoa; phylum Arthropoda; class Malacostraca; order Decapoda; family Coenobitidae; genus Birgus; species Birgus latro. The sequence continues at coordinate 33,505 of JAGKTI010002897.1, forward strand.
CTTGTGAGGGGCGGAGCATATTTTCAGAGTACGGCCAATCAAAAATAGGCTGAACCTTTCTCTGCCTTTCTTGATGGCTTGTAATTGGCTATGGGTGAGCTGAGTAAGGCTCTCATAGTTTGTACGAGGTCCCAGTACTGTTGAGTGGCCAGAGATAATTATTCTAAACGCCTAATGGCTAAATAACCGAAAGAGGCGGAGAACCAACCTTTTATAAGCAAGATCTAGAAGAAAGAGCTCACTTCTAAAGTCATTTTTCAAGAGACACATTCATACGTCTTTTTACAGTCACGTACTTTGTTTGTCACATTTTGTTACACTTTCCCTATTAGTTTCTCTTTGCTTAACATGTGACATTAATTTCAAAAGACATTGTTTTGCACCATTATTAGTTTATTCACTACTCCATCTACACTTGTGTAATTTATTCACTTTCTCTCACCTGTATACTTGTGTGTGATTTATACTTGGTTTTTACCCTATCTCCAAGCCACTCGTGTTCGGTATCTGTGAGTATAGTTTGTGTACCTACGCTCCACTGAGTTGTGATCTGTTTAGGTAAGAGTACCTAATTTATATTTGTATTACGCAGAGCTATTTGTTTATTTATTCTCTTTGTAATCCGAACCTTCAGAACCTTTATCGGATGTGTGTGTTATAGTGTACAGTAAAGTTAAGTTAGTCTTTTTGTGATCTTTACCTTATCCCTTTTGGTGATTAATTTAAGGGTTAAGAGTGCACCTTAATACACACGTCCGTAACAATATTTGGCGACCTCGCCAGGATTGCTCTGCGGTGTATTAATAACTTTGGTCTTCATAACAATTTGGTGATTTTTCCAGGATTGCTCTGACATATTAATAACCTTTGCAAATACACAGTGCTAACCTTAATATGATCAGTGATAGTGATGTAAAAGCCTTTCTTGATTCTAAACCTACCCCAACCAACGTGAAAAATCTTAAGAAGCACGAGCTTAAATTACTTGCCCAGGCCTTAAATGTGACTTTTCCTGCCTCCATTAATAAGACTAGCTTACTTGATTTAGTGTTGGAAATCATGTTTGCACAAAGTGAGTCCTCCATTGTTAGTCCTGAGCCAGTTAATACTGCACAAGTCGTTGATCCCGAGTCTTTATCATCGGAGACACCAGGGCCCAGTGTTGTTTCTGTCCATGATACTAGTGATCAAATACAACTCGAGATAGCCAGACTTAAGCTGAGAGAGTTAGAAATACAAGCCCCGATGAGACTAAAGGAAATGGATCATGAATTCAGAATGAAGCAAGCTGATAGTTTACCTAGAGCTAATAGTTCATCTGGCAGTAGTTCATCTTTTGATGTTGCTAAGAATATTAAGCTGGTCCCTCCTTTTAACGAGCAAGATGTCACTAGGTACTTTCATGTGTTTGAAAAGGTGGCAGGTCGTCTCTCATGGCCAAAAGACTCTTGGACAATACTGTTGCAGAGTGTTTTAAAAGGAAAGGCTCAAGAGGTTTATATTTCTTTATCAGTGGAGCAAAGTGCTAACTATGATTGTCTAAAAGAGGCCATTCTAAAATCATACGAACTCGTGCCGGAGGCATATAGGCTTAAGTTTAGATCCACTTTTACACAGAAAGATCAAACTCATGTGGAGAATGTTAGAATACTTACAGATTTATGTGACAATTGGTTACATGCTAAGAATGTTAATTCTTTCCCAAAATTAAGAGAGTTAATTATCTTGGAGAGTTTTACTGATAAAATAGACAGGGATATTGTAACACACTTGGTGGAGAAGCAGGCAGATGCCCTAGCTGAGGCTGCCTTTGTTGCTGATAATTATAGTGTTATTCATAAGCATGAACGTAAGCCTCATTCATTTGCTAAGGGTAGGAGAGTGAACCAACCAGTTTTTGTGAACCCTTCTTCTGGTAAAGGCGAGTTGATGTTAAGTGACACTAGTGGAAATGTTGCAACCCCAGAGCATGTTAGTTCCACAAAAGTGAGTGAGGTCAGTGTTGCCAGTGGGTCAAGAAAAGGTGTCAGATTTTGCCAGTATTGCCAGAAAACGGGGCACTGGGAGGATTGGTGCTGGAAGAAACGAGGGAAAAGTTTTAATGTGAAACCTATTACTTTGGTAAACTCTTGGGGAGCTTTTGACACCAACAGTGAGCAGCCTTCCACAGTTATTGTTAGCGGTAGTAAGACACCACCCCAGCAAGTGCAAATTGTTGATAAGGCCAGAGTGGAGCTGTCAGTGGTTGACAGACAGTCTCCTGTAGAGCCATTGTTAGACACTAGTAAGACTGGAGCAATGCAGCCGTCAGGTTTAAGTGAGAGTGGTAATAAGACTCCATCAGAGTGTCCTTCCCCAAGCAGTACAGTAAGTGACTCCTCCCCAAATAATATATTTGCTAACTTTATATCTAAAGGGTTAGTTTCACTTGATGGAATTGGTGGTAAGGAAGTCACTATACTTAGAGACACAGGAGCTTCTCAGTCACTGATGTTGAAGGGGATTGTTGATGTAGCTGACCCTAATGAATGTGTCTTGTTGCAGGGTCTAGCTGAGTTTGTATCTGTTCCCCTAGTTGAGGTGAAGCTCCAGTCAGAGTTAGTTACTGGTTCTGTGAGAGTGGGTGTTGTTGACCAACTTCCTGTACAAGGAGTCACTTTCCTTTTGGGCAATGACTTGGCAGGAGGACAGGTAAGTGCTGTTCCCTGTGTGTCAAAGATTCCCCTGAGTGAGGATAGGACAACAGAGTTGGATTCTATTGTATTTCCCGCGTGTGCTGTAACCAGAGCTATGACGGCAAAGGCCAGCCGTGTTGACGTTGATAGTCATGGTGCTGGCAATGCCGATGATGTTATTGGGCTTGGTGATACCTTTTTCGCCCAATTGAATGACTCTGAGATTGATGATTCTCCTCACATTGATGTAAATGCCAGATTGGCTGATGTGCAAGGATCTGATCCAGAGATTGCCACTTTAATTGATTCAGCAGTTAGGGAAGCTGAATGTGAGTCTGAATTGAGCGAATGTTATTATTTACTGCCAAATGACGTATTAATGAGAAGGTGGAGATCTCCTAGTGTTGCTCATGATAACGAGTGGGAGACGGTACACCAGGTGGTAGTTCCAAGGTCCTATAGGCAAAGAATTATGTCCATTGCTCATGACTCTTCTTTAGCAGGTCACTTGGGTGTGAGGAAGACACTCTCCCGCATCTGAAAGCATTTTTATTGGCCTGGAATCCGTCGAGATGTCGCATGGTTCTGTAGGTCATGTCACACCTGTCAGCAAGAGCAATAAGCCGATCCCTGCGGCTCCTTTGATTCCTCTACCTGTGTTTGAGGCCCCATTCACTAGAGTCCTTGTGGACATTGTTGGTCCTTTGCCTAAAACCTCTTCAGGCCACCAGTACATCCTCACAATGTTAGACATGGCCACTAGGTATCCTGAAGCCATTCCCTTGAGGAATATTTTGGCTAAATTGGTTGTAAAAGAGATGCTGACCTTCTTTACCCATTTTGGACTCCCTAAGGAAGTTCAATCAGACCAAGGCAGTAATTTTAATTCCAGACTGTTCAGGCAAACCCTTAAGGAGTTAGGCATCTCCCACATCACATCCACAGCATATCATCCTCAGAGTCAGGAAGCATTAGAGAGGTATCAACAAACTTTGAAACACATGCTCAAGAAGCTGTGTGCTGATGAAAAGGACTGGGACAAGCGTTTGCCCTTTTTACTGTTTGCAACTAGAGAGGCACCAAGTGAGTCTTTAGGCTACTCCCCATTTCAGTTGATTTTTGGCCATGAGGTAAGAAGCCCACTTAAACTTCTCAAAGGACAATGGGTCAAGGATGATGATCAGATTAACTTGTTAGACTATGTGTCAAAATTTAAAGAAAGATTGGCCTGTAACATGGAAGTAGCCAAGGCACATTTAGAGTCATCTCAGGGGAAGATGAAGAGATGGTATGACCACGCTAAGAAAGTTAGGAGCAGGATCTTCAACCCGGGTGACTTAGTCCTTGTTTTACTACCCATTCAAGGTCAGCCTCTGCAGGCAAGTTTTGCGGGTCCTTATGTGGTTGAGAAGAGAGTAGGTGAAGTGAATTATGTCATTTTAACCCCAGATCGGAGGAAGAAACGGAGACTGTGCCATATCAATATGTTGAAGGAGTACCACAGGCGAGACATGGACCCCCCTAAAGCTGTGTGTGTGGTGGTGGCTACCGAGTTGGCGGAGGACGAGGGCTGCCCTTTGACGTTGGACCAGACGACCAGTTGGAGAGGAAACCAGCGTGCTTGGAGTACGCTGGCGGATAAACTCTCCCACTTGACTGCAAAGCAACGTGCCGAGCTGGTTGAACTTCTCAGCAAGTTCCTTGATGTCTTCCGGGACACCCCAGGACGGATGGATGTGGCACAGCCTGATGTGGTCATTGGAGATGCTAGTCCTGTGAAGTAGTCACCCTACCGGGCTAGTCCTTCGAAGCAGACCATCATCCAGGAGGAACTGAACTACCTGTTGCAGCAAGGGTTAGTCGAGCCCTGTCAAAGTGAGTCGTGCTCCTCGGTCATAGTGGTTCCGAAACCCGATGGGTCCCATCATCTTTGCATTGATTACCGTAAAGTTAATTCTCTTACGAAAACGGACACCTACCCGCTACCTAGAGTAGATGATTGTGTAGATGCTATTGGCACTGCTAAATACTTAACCAAGTTGGATCTGATGAAGGGATATTGGCAAGTCCCTCTCACAGAAAGGGCCCAAGAAATTTCCTGTTTTGTGGTTGGTGGCAGTACTTATAAATGTAAAGTCATGCCCTATGGTATGAAGAATGCTCCTGCCACTTTCCAAAGGCTGATGAATGATATCACCCAGGGTTTGGATAGTTGTGTAACCTACATTGATGATGTTGTAATCTTTAGTAATACTTGGGAACAACACTTGAGTCAACTAGGAGCCTTGCTGCAGAGACTGTCCTCTGCTAATTTAGTGCTTAATTTACCTAAGTGTGAATTTGTAAGGGCTCAAGTGCAGTACCTAGGTTATGTGGTCAGGTTAGGGCAAGTTAGTCCACCTGATGTAAAGGTTCAGGCCATAGTGAATTCTCCCCAACCCAAAAATAAGAGAGAGTTGCAACGATTCTTGGGTATGGTAGGGTACTACAGACGCTTTGTCCTGAACTTCTCTGATCTTGTAGCTCCCCTTACTGATTTGTTAAGAAAAGGAGTCAAGTATGAGTGGAAGCCAGAATGTGAGGATGCCTATTCAAAAGTTAAAGCCATCCTATCGAGTCACCCAGTGCTTCAAGCTCCCAATTTTGACAAACCTTTTAAATTAGCTGTTGATGCTAGTGGTCTGGGGGCTGGTGCAGTTTTGCTACAGGATAATGATCAGGATTTTGAGATGCCTGTGCGCTATTTTAGCAAGAAGTTCAATAAAGCCCAAAGGAATTATTCAACTATTGAGAAAGAACTCCTTGTACTCATACTTGCCCTCCAACACTTTCTGTATACTGTATGTTGGTCCAGGGTCAGGTGATGTTGTAATGTACACTGATCACCATCCTCTGAAATTTTTGTCCCGATTTAAGGACAAGAATCTTAAATTGACCTGCTGGGCCCTATTTTTGCAAGAATACTCCCTTGTTGTAAGACACGTACATGGGGTCGAAAATGTTCTGGCAGATTACCTGTCGAGAACTTAATTTGTACAATTTCCAGAAATTTCCCTTGGAAAATTTCTTCTCTCAGGAAGGGAGATGTTACTGGCGTAGCTACCTCAGTTGTGTGATAGAAAGAGGAGAGGGAGATGGTGTACAGATAAAAGGAACCGCTGAGAAATCAGTTAATCCCTCCTATCGTGTTTTGTCCTGGTGGGTCGGGTCGGACAAAAGGGTCATTCTGTGTACACAGCGGTCAAAAAGGGTCACTGGAAATAGATTAGAAGATTATCACAAAGATCCTATTTCCAGTTTAACTGCTCCTGTCCCGTGAGAAAGTACAGTAAGCTTGTGAGGGGCGGGCGGAGCGTATTTTCAGAGTACGGCCAATCAAAAATAGGCTGAACCTTTCTCTGCCTTTCTTGATGGCTTGTAATTGGCTATGGGTGAGCTGAGTAAGGCTCTCAGTTTGTACGAGGTCCCAGTACTGTTGAGTGGCCAGAGATAATTATTCTAAACGCCTAATGGCTAAATAACCGAAAGAGGCGGAGAACCGACCTTTTATAAGCTCGATCTAGAGAGAAAGAGCTCACTTCTAAAGTCATTTTTCAAGAGACACATCCATACGTCTTTTTACAGTCACGTACTTTGTTTGTCACATTTTGTTACACTTTCCCTCTTAGTTTCTCTTTGCTTAATACATGACGTTAATGATGCAATAGAGCCAAAGGCATGTCCGAATACTGGTTTTGTCCGGATATTGGTCCTGAAGCTCCAGCACTGGTTTTTCATGACCCTAACCTAATCTAACCTAAATCAGAAAACTACCTTCCTACCTCCCTACTGGACATGTATAGCACTTATTTAGGTCCCTTTGCACATAAATAATGCACATATAGCATGAATTTATTGAATTTTAACCAAAAAATGATGATTTAGAGGTGAGTGAGTCATAGGTGCTCAGAACTTGCCAGCATAGTATAAGTAAGTATCTGACATGGAAATCATCTTTTCTCACATTTTATGCACTAAATTATTCGATACAAAGCATCAAATACAGTAAATGATGTAAATTGCGACCAGAAAAATGGTTAGGTTAGGTTAGGTTAGGACCAAACATGAAATTCACTGCTTCCACCTTTTTCCTAGCTGATGCACTTAAGAACTATGCATGAAAGAATTAAATTAAAAGCAGGAAATTATGATTAACATAATGTTAGGTTAGGTTAGGTTAGGACCGGACATGAAATTCACTGCTTCCACTTTTTTCCTAGCTGTTGCACTTAGGAACCATGCGTGAAAAAATTAAATTGCAAGCAGGAAATTATGATTAACATTTTTGGTAATTTTTTAACACATTTACAGCATGAGGAAAACAGGTTAGGTATGAAGTTAGGGTATTCACTGCTTCCACCTTTTTCTTAGCTCTTGCACTTAAGAACCATGCATGGAAAAATTAAATTGCAAGCAGGAAATTATGATTAACATTTTTGGTAATTTTTTAACACATTTACAGCATGATGAAAACAGGTTAGGTAAGAAGTTAGGGTACTTACGAACAAGAAGCTGCCATCCTGATGTAATAACCCACTCTATCATCTCAGACTCTGACAGGAAGACCTTGCACCTGACACACCTTTCCACTTGAGAATCACCACCACTTATCACCAACACTTTCCACAATGTTTTTTTTTTATAACTGGAATCACATCACTTCACTCCACTTTACATAACAGTAAATTCCCGTGTGGTCTAGTGATGATCATCACACACATGATGAAGAAGGTGAAAAGCAGTATCAAGCACTGTAGAAGGTAGGGTATCACCACAAAAGCAATCACTTCGGCCGCCATTTTCGGAGTTGTTCACGAGGCAGTAGCAGAGTCGGTAATGGCGACCGACAGAGGCGCCACGAGTGTAAACATAGCCGATCGGTGCGGGCAGGAAATTCAAACTGACGCGGTCCCAAAAAATCGAAAATTTTTCGATTTTTTCCGAATTTTTTGGCATTTTGGGGG
>JAGKTI010002897.1:41238-62280 GCA_018397915.1 Birgus latro
GGGGGGGGGGGGGTATTTTAGGGGTTGGGCAGCCCACAATATCCGAATAGTGAGTATGTCCGAGTATTGGGCGTCCGAATAATAGAGGGATTACTGTACATTGTTTTGCACCATTATTAGTTTATTCACTACTCCATCTACACTTGTGTAATTTATTCACTTTCTCTCACCTGTATACTTGTGTGTGATTTATACTTGGTTTTTACCCTGTCTCCAACCCACTCATGTTTGGTATCTGTGAGTATAGTTTGTGTACCTACGCTCCACTGAGTTGTGATCTGTTTAGGTAAGAGTACCTAACTTATATTTGTATTACACAGAGCTATTTGTTTATTTATTCTCTTTGTAATCCGAACCTTCAGAACCTTTATCGGATGTGTGTGTTATAGTGTACAGTAAAGTTAGTCTTTTTGTGATCTTTACCTTATCCCTTTTGGTGATTAATTTAAGGGTTAAGAGTGCACCTTAATACACACGTCCGTAACAAAAGCTAAACAATAGGAGCCCCTGATCTTGTTATTTTAAAGCTATTAACTAGAACAGACTTCAGTGCTCTATCCACACCTCCAGTAACTAATGACAGCCTAGCCTTATCATTCTCAGTGCCATCCTTCTATTTCAACACCAGTAGTTGTTGGCTATATTCTGTCATGTAATGAGTCAGACTGCTGAGAGGATCATCCCTTTCCTTCCACTTCTCCTTCAATTCTTGTTCAAGATGTCAGTAAATGAGGTTGAGGATTCAAGGGGAACTGCCTCAGTAACACTGATCCTATCTTCCAAAGCTTGTGCTCAGAGATATATATGCTATTAAACTGTCTTGAGTACCTCTCAAAAGTGCCTCAACCCCATTTATGATCATAGTCTCCATACTTGCTCCAGCAGTACCCACATCACAGCTACCACAGTACCATCAGATTCCTAGTTGCCTCTTTGACATGAAACTGTATTCATCAACCCGAAGGTCTAAATGACATGATGCCAATTTTTGCAATGCAAACAGTTCAGTGGCTTGATTAACTTTGCAACAGACTCTCTGCATCCCTGGCACCATACAGAATCTTCCCTTGGAACAGGTTAATAAGCACACAGAACTGAAAGGCAAAAAATCTCTCCCTCTAGCCTCAAGAACCTGTCCCTCTCTTCCTACCAACCTCTTCCCTCATCAGAGGACAGTAATAACCAAACATCTTTTTAAACATCATTAAATCTGTTATGGTTGTGCATGACCAAGAAATTAACAAACCTAATTCCTCTATACTCCACCCTACTTCCTCTATACCATGCATACTTAAACTCCACCTTACACAAGTCACATACGAGGGCTGTTCAAAAAGTATTTTTGGCTGGGAAAAATAGAATTATTGTATTCACCTGGCAGTCTGAAGCCCTAATCCCTGTCAAAGTAGTCTCCTTAGGACTGCACACACTTCTCCCAGCAGTCCGACTAACGAGGAGAGTGTATGTGAGTGACGTGGAGGGGGTGAGAGGGAGGGGGAGGCCAAGGATGAGATGGAAGGATGGAGTGGAGAGGTATATGAGAGAGGGGGGTGTGAGCTGGGAGCGTGGTAGTGAAATGGCAGGGGACAGAGTGACATGGAGGCGATTTGTTTGTGGCCACTGCGTGCGGGATTGAGGCATCTGGAAATAGATAGATAGATAGATTTCAGGAATGCATTTTTGGGAATGGAGTACAGCTGGGTCGTCGCATTCCAAATTATGTCTTCTCGTTACTCAAATCGGGTCCCTTTCAGGAGCATTTTCAGCTTGGGGAACATCCAAAAATCACAAGGAGCTATGTAGGGAGATACAGGAGTGTTGTGTTTGGCCAAGAAAGTTTTAATTAGATGTGAGGAATGAGTGGCGCAAGACACCTGACCTGTGGGCAGCAGGAACTTGGCAGCTGCATCATGACACTGCACCAACTCATTCGTTGCATCTGATTCAGACTTTCTTGGCCAAACACAACACTCCTGTGGTTCGTCAGGCTCTCTACTCTCCCGACATGGTTCCTTGTGGTTTCTGGCTGTTCCCCAAGCTGAAAATGCTCCTGAAAGGGACCCGATTTGAGTTACAAGAAGGCATACTGTAATTTGGAATGCGACAACCCAGCTGTACTCCGTTCCCAAAAATGCATTCCAGAAATGCTTCCAATAATAGCAGGACTGCTGGGAGATGTGTGTGCAGTCCCAAGGAGACTACTTTGACAGGGATTAGGGTTTCAGACTGCCAAGTGAATAATTCTATTTTTCCCGGCCAAAGGTCGGATACTTTTTGAACAGCTCTCGTATATCCATTCATTCACTTCACCCCCTCTCATATCTGTCTCATACAGCTCCTTTCAGCTGTTTGTGGGAGTTTGTGATCAAGTGGAAAGAGAAGGAATTTGATGTCCAAAGAAACATGAATTCAATCCCAGGCTACATCATGGAACAGTTTGATGATTTTGAATTTCATTGAAAAACTTTTGCTAATCTTACACAAACCCACTGGTATGTTATTAAAACACTCCTGCTAATGCCACTGTATCAGTCCTGGATGAGACAGCCCTTGTATGTACTAAATATTAACAAAGACTGCAAGGATGATTCATATGAATTGATTAAAATGATTTTTAAAAAAAAGTTTCATTACAATTTTTATAGATATACTTTTTTATATTTATACAGTTGCCTGTACCCATTTCCATATAAACAATGACTATCATTTATAACATACACCCTTCAGTTCATCATCATTATTTAAACCCCTGGTCTAGAGCCTTTCATCCATGGACATCGATAGCAGTAGCCTAGAGCCAGTTGTCCATGGTTATTAAAAGCAGTGGCCCAGAGACAATCGTCCAAGAATGTCAACAGCAGTGGCATTGAAACATTCATGGACACCAAGAGCAGACCAACAGCAGTGAATGGTTAAAAAAATTCAATATTCAAAGCCAGTATCTACCAAATCTACACAGTACTGCACATCAAAACTCCTTCCTCACCCACCCTGGCAAAACACAGTTTATGGATGTTATATCTCAGTAGGCCTAAGTCACCTATGGTTGTGCACTTTTACACACACAACACACTATAGTAAATGTTAAGCCTTTTGATTTACAAAATTCTTAGTTTGCTCTCCCACACTTTGTGGAAACAGTCCCTTAGGATATGGGATAATTTTGTTTGTGAAATTTATACACACAACACAATGCAGTGTACTAGCGGTAGGTGGTGATAACCATAACCCACTCACTTGATATAGTAATGCCTGATTCTTCCTGCACCTTCATCCTTCTCTTTCTTTGTTTGCCCTTTTCTGTTCTTATTTCTCCCATCCTTCCTGTCCCTTTTTATTAGCTACCTTCTTTCCAAATAAGGTGGATCTACAATGAGTGACATGCCTAATGGTTTCCTGCAACCCAGGACACTACAGTATTTACAATGCTGGGTGGTTACCACATAACCAAATAATGGGGGCATGTATTGCCCAAATGCGGTGTCCATCCAGGAACCAAAACTCTACTCTACATCCTTCCCCAAGCCTCAATGTGACAAGGTGCTGTTTACCACAAGGGAAGATCAGTTCAGTGCCTGGGACAGAACAGCAGGGGTCTTTGCTTGCTTGCAGCTGATAGGTCTCCTCAGCCAAAAAAGAACTGCAGTTCCTCAACAATAACAATACATACAAGAGGCTAACTGTAATGCCCAGCTTACTGATTTTCAGAGTTCAATATGGTATCCTACACAGTAGTGAAATGGCCACCGGAGGACATAATTACAGTATATACCATAGTCTGAAGCTGTAAATTCTTGAGGTAGAAACTAGTACCTCCAAGGGCTGGTGGTAACCAGCCCCTTTGCTGATTACAAGTCACCTGGTAGTTATATAATCAAAGTTCATTTATAGTGTCTATTAGTTAACATATAGCACAAAACATACAAACCAACTATAAGGTCCAACTACTCACCATTCTCCAAATCTGAAGGCCGTACTCCTGAAATAGCAGTGCGATAATCCTCCACTTTCTCCATGGGCAAGACAAACTTGTCATACACAGGATGACCATGTTGGTTGACAATGGAGACCCTTGCCAGCATTGAATCCTTTGCTTTATACCCGACACCCACCATCTCACAGTCCATTGCAACGATGTCTGTTAAACTGGTGAAAAGAAATCATTTTAGCTTAGCTCCATCCATGGCATTTTTTCTTATTTTGATGTGATTCCAACCCAAGTCCCAAGCTCCATCTCCCAAATATTCTAAAACAATTCAGTATACAATCAGGAAACTATTCTTCAGATCCAGGAATTAATGAACCTTAGGCAAAACAACAAAGTAAATACAGTAAAAGCCCTCTCATTCGGCAGCTGGTCTTACGGTATTTCATGTCTTTCAGCAGTTTTCATAAATAGTCCCATTATGAAAGTTCTCTGCTCTTCCGGCACATATACTGTACTGAGCTGATCGACCAAATTAGCACTGCTGGCACTAGATCTAGTACTTTTCATAATAATTTAGTGCCAATAAATATTAGATTTTCTGCTATATCTAGTGCGTTTTGAATTTAGCGTGAAAGTCTGAACAGTTCACCTACTGATTAGCACATTTTAAAGTTGAGCATAATGCTTTTGAAGATTTCTGCTTGCCAACACTGCATGTGCCATCAGCCATCATGACTCGTGAGTGTCTGGCTTTGTGAGTGGGACCTTTCGAAAGTTTGGAAACCTTGTTGTACTATTTTACGGTCATCCTATTGTTCTCTTGTTATGCTATGGCCTCTACTAGTGGAAAGTCTACTCGTGTTGTGAAAAAATGCACCCATCAAGTGCTGACTATTACCAAGAAAACTGAATTACTGAAAATATTGGTGGCGGGTGTTCCTAGAAAAATAATGGAAGATTTCATTGTAAGCTCTTCCATTATATACAACCTTAAGAAACAGAAGGCTGATTTAGTGCTTAGAGTTGACCAAAAATACTTGCTAGCCAAGGCTGATTTAGTGCTTAGGGTTGACCAAAAATACTTGCTAGACACTGTGCTTGCACTGGGGTGACCGACCATGATTGCTAGAAACTTTCTGGCAGGTTTTCCCAGTAATTCGGCAGTTTCTGCTCTTTTGGCACCTGCTTGGTCCCGAAGATGCCAAATGAGTGGACTTATACTGCACAGCAATTTAGATGCATAATCATCATCATCATCCAATCCTACGTTGTCCCATGAGAAGCGTAGGAGCCCGGGGCTAGGCAAGTTGGTCCTGACATTTAAGATGAGAGTGACAAGCCTTACTCATCCCTGAGTGGCATTACATGAGCAATAAACCCCAACCACCCCTTGGATACAAACCTTCACCGGCTCAATCCGAATGGAGCGCCGTAATTACTCACTAAACCACCAGGCGCCAAAATCTGGTTATATGGTTACCACCCAGTGTAGTAAATGGTTTCCTGACGTACAGGAAACCATTTGGCTTGTCACTCAGTGTAGTCACCCACAGGCAGAAGTAAAACTTTTTTTTTTTTAATCAACTACTGGTGCTGTTGTAACCCTGTCTGTTATATTATCTTACAATACGGGGCACTGATTGCTATCTGTTTGTATTTTCAATATATATGGAGTTTTCCATGCACAGTACATGTTATTCCTTAAAAGGGAAGTAAAACAGTCCAAGCTGGTGTGTCTCCTTTTTCACAAAATTTACAATGAGACACAGATAGTCCTAAAGAGATGCTAAGTGTTTTTCTCCATAGGTGTAGGAGTTATTACTACTGTATATCTTTACAGTGTAAAGCATCTCATTCAGATCAAATCAAAATGATGTCATACTACCACTTAACTCTTGCTAAGCCTCAGACCTCATATGAGGCACAATGATGGTCTGCAAAGGCCATGCTGCAAGCCTCATATGAGGTGCAATTTACACTGGTTATAAGACAATGACACAAGGAATGTAAGCTACCTCACAAAGGATCAGCACAGCAGGAGTTAAGGAACCTCCATACAGTAAGTCGGCCATGGTACAGCTGGTATTTTCTAAGGACTGGAAGTTTAACCATGTGCCAATAACAGTTAAATACATGCCTACAGTTTGAGAAATCATTAAGATAAAATAAATCAAAGATGTGTTATAAGATCTGCATCATTGTGTGGGCTTCAGCTCAGGTTCTATTTGTGACTGAGTTTCCTACCTGGGAGTGAAAGATTCTTGTATGTGGTTTCTTAGTCTTACCAAGCTTGTAGTCACACTCTCTAATGGTAGTACCTCCCAGACTGATAGCAGTCAACCATTTGCTGCCTCATAAATCATACAGGATAAATCAGTGTAGCCTACTACAGTACTTTTGCTGTTGTTGTTATCGAGGCCTCAGGGTGATATGAAAAAGAACCTGGACTGCAGGCTGTAGTTGTCCTTTTCCTGCAGCCCAATATCCTCCTTTGAGTGGATGGGGGGAAGCTGTGGAATATTTGTATAACCACGCAGTTATATCAATCACCATAGAAAGGCATCCCTCTCGAACACCTACAACTTATTAGTATGGTAGCCAAAGTGCAGCCTTTTGCTTTAATTTTTTTAAAAGAAAAAAACAAATCAACCTGACTGCACACTTTAATTTATGAAAAAAAAAAAATGATTTGGAGACACTCTGTGAGTTTTCATATATAACTGTGACATACTGATAAGCCTTATACTGCAACAGTTTTGACCCTAGCCTCCTTCCCACATGCATTTCTTTAGGATATTTGTCATCCCTGATTCACTTCCTTCTTATCAGGCATTTTGAGAAGAAGACTAAGCATCACCTCTAAACATCCTTTTTTCTTAAAAAATACCATCTTGAAAGAACAAATATTTTGCAATACATATTCTAATCACAAGTTTCCATCACAAACATAGTACATTAATACAGTATTACCTTTCATCAAGAAGGAAGACTTGCATCTCTTCAGGGATATATGCAATGTGACTGATTTGAGCAAGGCCTACTAAGTTATTATGAAAAGGAAAGTGGACCTCAGTACACTAAGTCCAGAAAAATGGATGACATTGGAGTATTTTCAGAATGTGTGCTATGAATGACCCTTCACAAGTTTGAAAAACTGCACCTCTATCACCTCTACTGGCTGTTGGGCCTGATGATCAGCCAAAGGAGAGTAACTCCCTCCCCACACTCCCAAAATAGGACTAATTCTAATTATGCACAGCACTTGTTACATGCAAGGACAATCAACCATAACTAAAACAAATGAAAACATAATGACAGTTACATTTGGGAGTTTGAAAAAAGTTATCTCTCTTAAATTTCTATTAGAATTCCTCAACTTTTTTCTTATTTTGTCAATGTTTTCATTTCTATGCCAAAACAATAACCTATGATTCAATACTGGTACTTGACTAGGTAATAATGTACCATGATTCTCACTGTTGAGGCATCCAAGCCCTCACATTCTTTGTATGGAAAATTCATTACATTCACTGCATCTCTCCTGGTACCTCTCCCTTAGTCTGTTAGTTACAAAGCAATAACAAAAGAGTATCAACATGGTCATCACTACCATAACTCTATTCTGCACTTTTAAACAGGATGGGAAGAATCCACAAAATGGGTATGCAAAGTTTTAATGTAGAAGAACTATCAAAGGAGGTTATTCATACTGAATGGCCTTGTACATGGTTGCATGTGTCAGGCTTATTCACCTGATGGCAGTTCTCCAAGCTACATGGTTGCTGGCAGCATCTATCCTTTCCATCCCCTAGCTATGAGGTCATTTTGTGGGAACTTACCTTGCATCTCCTCAGGTCTAGCTTCAATCCACAATCACATTCCTACATCTCTTCCCCAAGTTTTCATCCTTCATTTTCTCCACATATTCAGATCCCACTCTTTACCCCTGCACATCACATTTCCAGTAAATCCAATTCCCAGCCAGTCTTACAGCTGTTCAGTTGCAGTTCTGCCATCCCAGCCACTGTGGTATGATGGGCTGGAGTGCACACTATCGATCAACAGATACTGTACTGTGCTCAAACACACTACATGATACAAACTTCAACAAAAATTCCTCTAAAAGAGTCAAAGCCTTAGCCCATGAAGAGGGGAGTGCAAGACAAAAACTGTATCCATCCCCATATCAGTAGGCTAAAGGCTTACAGAAATCACTCTCTTATATTGCACAAGTCTTTCTACCATAATGCATTACACTTCTCATACATGCAGCTACAATTTTATACTTTCCTCCTACAGTATATGAGAGGATGACTGCCATAGACCCTGGAAGATAATATTATGAGACTGAAATGTTGCTACACGCTTTATATCCAGCCACACAATCATCACTCCTAGGCATGATATATTCACCCACAAGTAAAGAGTCAAAGTTCAAGCTAGGACTCCCACAGTGTTACAGATCTTTTTAAACATCTTGGATTTCTTTTTCCTAAACAGCATCCAGCAACTGTTGGGAAGCAATTAGCTGGTTATGGCAAATGGTCTGGCTTTTAATCCAAAGAAAAACATAGGATTCCTTTAGAGGAAGCATGGTATTTTTTATCTGACTAATAAAAAGAGTCACTCCATTACAAGACATTCTCTAAACTTCTTGCATCACCTTCCAATCCTAGCAATGAAGCTAGCTTCACCCCCATCCTTTGTCTAACATAGATCATATCACCCAGATAGTGAATTCCTAAACACGTAAAGATATGTCTGCCTAACATAGCTCATTACATCTAACCCACTGTCCATTCAACCCTAAACACTACAACAGTCAAAGCCAACTGCATCTTTCAGCTTCTAACATCACTGCACTTTAGTGTACCTGTTAAAAAAATAAATATATAAAAAGTAATAATAATAATAATAATAATAATAATAATAATAATAACAACAACAGAATAAATTCCCCCCCAACTCCCTTCCAACACACAGCACATGGCCACTGACATTTGTCAGTTGCATGGGTAGCCAATATAGTAGCTTCCAAGGTCATCTGTAAGTGGCAGTATCATACTCTGAGTGAATGATCATACCCACCTATCAGCATAAGAAACTCATGGCAGTGAAAATTATCTGCAGTAAATAAAATATCAATTCACAATATAATGTATAAGGAGAAATATTGCAAAAATTACGAGAGTAACAGGATTAGGCACTACCAACTGGTACAGACAGAAGTACTGTACTTTAGTCCCTTCTTTCAAACATTCCACAACTGCTAGTTTTTTGTGCAAAACATGTCAAATAACTTAATGTCATGAGTCTATGTAAGAAAAATGATCCTGATATACAGGTGAATTTTTGTTATGTACTGCTTTTAATAAATACAGTAATCTCCCTACTTATCCATCTTAATTCTGCTAAGGCTTGCTGGATAATGAATTTTGATGGATAATGCTGTACTACCAACTTAACCCGTATGCTGTACAAGGGGTATCACAACTTTTATAAAGGCTTCAGCATGCTCACATTCATCCACTTTGGCCATCTAATGGCAGCTCTCCACGCTACTTGATTTCTGGCAGCCTCCTTATTCAGTCCCTCATCCCTGAGGTCACACTCTGTGACCTTGTCCCAGGTCTTTTTCAGTCTGCCTCTCGCAAGCCTACCCCCAACATTCACACTTCTCACATTCTGCACCCAACTGTCATCCACCATCCACTCAACATGCCCAAACCATCTCAATCTACCCTTCCTCATCACAACATCAATACACTCCAGTCCCATCCTTC
Source organism: Birgus latro (assembly GCA_018397915.1). NCBI lineage: Eukaryota > Metazoa > Arthropoda > Malacostraca > Decapoda > Coenobitidae > Birgus > Birgus latro. The sequence continues at coordinate 50,950 of JAGKTI010002897.1, forward strand.
CCCACAACTTCAATCGTAAATCTAGTCCCCCAAAGCCCTGCATTCAAGGACATATGACACATCCATCAAATCACTGCCATTTCTGTACATCTAAGCCTACAAATATCCACTTCCTTTACTGTCCAGGTCTCAGTACCATACAGCATTACACTTCTAACACATGCTGCATACAAAGATCCCTGAGCATGGAGGGAGCGCCCTCTCAGAGTCAGGAGAGCAACAGCACCCTGAATTTCCTCCAAGCACTACTTACCCTGGTCACAGCCCCACCTCAGACACAAAACATGTCCCCCAAATATCAAAACCCTTCCACATACTCAAGAGACTCACCAGCAAGATCAATGCCTTTCATGCCTAACAATCTCTACACACTCTCCCACACACATCGCACACATGAAATCATTATCTTGCAGTCTGCCTCTAATACCACTACAATTTTCATGCACTCACTTAACACAAATCGAGCACAAGATGGAGTTACTTCCCACACCCCTGTGGCAAACCACATATGGCCATCTCCCTCTGCTTTGACAGTACCACCACCAGCCCTAGATAACATCACATTTGTTTTATCCACATTTACTATCAAACAACTTGTGCCCCATTCTGTCTATTTTGTTAAGCATTCCTCTGCCTCCTTTTCATTCCCTGCAATCAACACCAAGTCATCAGGATAAAACATATCCCACAGGAGTCCACTTCTGAAGGCATATGAGAGAGCTTCAAACAACATGACAAACAACAAGAATCGCCCCAGCTGGCCACAGACGCACACACTAATTATGAAAGAGCCAACTGCGAGGCTTTCACAACTGAAACAGAAAACACTTTCAAACATTAAACAGTACACCCACCACAAACATCAACACTGCTGCGCACTTTCAATACAATTACTGCATTCAAAATGCAAAAAAAGACATATCTCCAGAGGCAACAGAAAGAGACACAACCCCAGCTTCAAACTAGAAATTCAAGGCCTCATCAATCAACGGGATGCACTACGACACTCCCGAACACCCTATACACAAGACATTGTACAACAAATACAAGAACTCAACATTCAGATAAACAGCAAAATATCAGAACAACAACCACAGGGTGCCCACGAAGTCAGTGGGGGTGTGAAAGATAAAAATGGTAGATTACTAGTGGAGAAGGGAGAAAAAGTAAACAGATGGAGAGAACACTTTAATGAACTGTTGAACATAAAAAATGAAAGTAATGCACGTACAAATGGCAGGGGAATGGCGGGGAGAAGGAGGGCTGTAAGAAGAGAGGAAGAAATCAGTAGGATGGAAGTGGTGGAAGCAATGAAGAAAGTTAAAATGGGGAAAGCCCCAGGAATTGATGGAGTGTGTGGTGAAATGCTGAAGCATGGGGGAGAGATAGTAATAGAATGGATGTGGAAGGTGTGCAGATTGGCATGGGAGGAGGGTACAGTCCCGGAGGATTGGAAGTCAGGTATAATTATTCCTCTGTACAAAGGAAAAGGGGAAAAGCAGTGTGTGGTAATCATAGGGCCATTTGCCTTCTCAGTGTAATAGGAAAAGTATATGGTAGGATACTTATTGACAGAGTTAGGGAAATAACAGAGGAATTAGTTGGAGAAGAACAGGGAGGTTTTAGGAAGGGAAGAGGTTGTGTAAACCAGATATTCATTCTAAGATCCTTAGTGGAAAAGTTTCTAGAGAAGGGAAAGAAGTTGTATGTAGCCTTCATGGATCTGGAGAAAGCATATGACAGGGTGGATAGACAAGGATTGTGGAAAGTATTAAGAATATATGGAGTGGATGGGAAGTTGTTGAAGGCAGTGAAGGGTATGTATGAGGGTGCGAAGGCTGCAGTGCGTGTGGATGGCAAACTGAGTGAATCTTTCCATTTGAAGGTTGGATTGAAACAAGGATGTGTCATGTCTCCATGGTTGTTCAGTCTGTACATGGATGGGGTTATAAAAGAGATACAAGGTCGGACAGTGGATGTTGGAGCGGCCCTAAAGTGAGAGAGGGCAGTGTTTGGAAACTCCCTGTACTGTTGTTTGCAGATGATACTGTGTCGTTGAGCGAAAATGAAGGGGAGCTGCAAGGCTTGGTAGATGAGTTTGGGAGAGTGTGTAAGAAACGGAATCTAAAGGTGAATGTAGAGAAGAGTAAAGTGATGGTCTTCGAGAGAAGTGAAGCCAGTGAATGTACAGTGAGATTGGATGGGGAGGATATGGAGAATGTGAGTGCATTTAAGTACTTGGGTAGTGTGATGAGTAAGGATGGAAGTCTGAAGGGTGAAGTGCTTGAAAGGGTGTAGCAAGGAAGGAAGGTTGCTGGTTCGTTGAAAGTAGTGATAAGAAACAGGGAGGTGAGCATGGAAGTGAAAAAGTTGTTACATGACAGCATTGTGATACCAACTCTAACATATGGAAGCTTGGACCCTGTTGGAAGGACAGAAGTCAAGAGTGAGAGCAGTGGAAATGAGTTATTTGAGAGGAACATGTGGAGTCACATGGAAAGAGAGACTAACAAATGAGGAAGTGAAGGAGCATTGTGGTGTGGTTGTGGACGTGATAGGAAGCGTTAGGAGAAACACGTTAAGGTGGTTTGAACATGTGGAGAGGATGGAGAGTGAAAGACTGATGAGGAGAGTGTATGTGAGTGAGGTGGAGGGGGAAAGAGGGAGGGGGAGGCCGAGGATGAGATGGAGGGATGGAGTGGAGAGGTACATGAGAGAGGGGGGTGTGAGTTGGGAGCGGGGTAATGAAATGGCAGGGGACAGAGCGACATGGAGGCGATTTGTTTGTGGCCACCCCGTGCGAGACTGAGGCGTCTGGCAATAGATAGATAAATAGATCTCCAAACACTTGATCACAAAACAAACACCAGCAAACTCTACAAAACACTAAACAGCCTCACACTCTCCAACAGCAACACTAAACAGCCTCACTCTCCAACAGCAACACTACGCAATCACACGCTGCCATCTCAACAATAGACACCACACCTTCAAACAAACAACAAACACACACTCTTATCAATCACTTTTCACAAGTCAGCCACCTAAACGCCCTTCGCGACAACCAACGTGTCCGACGCAAGAGACAGTTCCCCAAAGACCTAGACTTCGTACCTTTCACTTACAACCAGACGAAGCACATCATTAGCAACCTTAAGCACTCATCTGCCTGTGTACCAGACAACATGAGCAACATAAACCTTAAACACCTTGGACCAGAAGGAATACAAGCACTCACCAACATGTCAAACTACAGCTACTCACACAACATAATACCCAACATCTGGAAGCATGGAACCATTATCACTACCCCCAAACCCAACAAAGACCCCACATTACCTTCCTCACACCACCCCATTACACTCCTCTGCACCCTCTCCAAAGTCATTGGACAACTGGTATCACAACTACAGTAAGATCTCACTATAACAGACTAATTGGGGCCCAAACCATTCCAAAAAATGTGAAATTCTAATAAAAGTGACATCCGGACTTCCCCCTGCCAATCCGGACTTTTTCCGATATATCAGACATTAGTAAGGATCGCAAGAACAGTTTTTAAACTGTTTTGACTACCACTGTGGTACTGTACTGTGTCATAACTTCACTACATTAACCAAATGGTATAGTATATATAATAATACTGTACTGTACACTGATAAACATGTCTTTTATTTACCTTAGCGTGGTGAACATAGCTGAAGTGGTCAGGCAGTACAAACTACTTCTGGCTTTATCAGACTTTTTCTGATATACAGTAGGTACACATAGTACGCGAGCTCACAGTACGCAAATCTCATTGTATGTGAGGACCTATTTTTTATCGAATTTTAGTGTATTTTTTAACAGTACGCAAACTGAATTCGTAATAGGCGAGACGGCAGCGAAGAGTGGCCCAAATCCAGGGCTGAGAGCAGGAGACTACAGCAGAACAGCCAGCACCACCCGTGATGGAGAGTGGAGACTTGAGGTGAGTAAGGTAGACATGATTATTACTGAGAAAATCACCTTTTCACAGCCTATGCACTCAAATATGGGACACAAAGCATGAAGTAAATAAAATGTAACCAGAAAAATTATGATTTAGAGGTGTGTGGGGCAAAAATGTTCACCGGTTGACTAGATAGTGAACGTATGTAAGAGACATGGTAATCACTGAGAAAATCACCTTTCACAGCCTGTGCACTCAAATATGGGACACAAAGCATGAAGTAAATAAAATGTAACCAGAGAATGAGGATTTAGAAGTGATTATGGAAAATATTTAGCAGCTAACAATGTTTACTTACAGTCCATGATTGTTGTTTACCCTCATCTCTAAGGTTTTTACAGTGGTCATAATTGCTCTTGAAGCATGTCCAGTAATCCAGTGTTTAACTACACTTAATCCTTAGTACTGTGACTTTTGATTATTTAAACAAGAACGAAAATACCACAAACAAGCGGACGGCCATCCACTGTTCACGGGAGTTGAGACAGAACTAGTAGGAGGGAGACTGAGCAGCAAGGGAGCTAGTTGGCACAGGCGGGAAATTCAAACTGATGCGGTCGGAAAAAATCGGATTTTTTCCCCCCCCCAATTTGGGGGTTTCGGCCATCAGCCCACGATGTCCGAATAGTGAGGTGTCCGGTGGACGTCCGGATAGTAGAGGGATTACTGTACTGTACTGTCGTCTTTACCCCCTCACCCACCTCAGACCAGCTTCCAGAAACATATCCATACTCAAATTACTCGCTGCTCCATTCAGTCACTCAAAGACAACACACAGCTGCACACTTGGCCTCCTGATATCCACCCTTCTGAATCCTATCTCCCTTGTGATGACAGGGTCCACCTGGCCAGGCTGAGATGTGGGCATCATCCAGCCCTCTTGAGGTATCAGAAGAGGCTTGGTGACTCCATTGCTGATGCCTGTCCAGGATGCAACACAGCACTCCATACTATCAAACACATTATGGAAGACTGCATTGCACACAATGACCAGCACCAACAACACAACATACACTCCTTGAGAGCTCTGTCGGAAAGTCCAGTCTCAGCCGTGGCCTTCCTTAGGGACTCGGGGCTGTTCGGCCAGACTGCATAAGGAACAACTACTAGTACAAGGGGCTAAAGACTGGCCCCTGATCCAGGCCAACATTCACAGAAAACTCATCACTCAAATCTCCAGTCACTCTCACCTGGGTGCAAGCACCCACACTGTACATAGCCATAGCCACTCCAACCAGCCACTCCTTGAACCCATACTTCAATGACCACTTCACCACCTCCCTAAGGACTGTCAAAGGCTTCTCCAAACCAACAAAAACAAAGTACAGGTCCCTTTTCTTTCTTATACTGTACATATTTCCTGTAGCGGTTAAACAATGAATATGGCATCAGTAGTCCTTTTGCCTGGCATAAAGCCAAACTATATCTCATCAATATTCAGTCTCTAATCATACCTTCTGGGATTCTCTCCATTACCTTATTATCTGTTTCCAAAGATTTATGTCTCTAATTTCCTCTTTCCAGGGCATCATACTTCCACTTGAGCACAGTTACCATCATACTCTTCCACCAGTCATCTGGGACAACACATTCATATATTATAATAATCACCATCATCATCATCATCATCCAATCCTGTGTTGCCCCATGAGAAGCAGAGGAGCTCTGGGCTAGGCAAGTTTGTCCTGACATTTAAGATGAAAGCGACCAGCTTCACTCATCCCTGACTGGCATTACATGAGCAATAAACCCCAACCACCCCTTGGATATAAACCTACACAGGTTCAATCCAACTGAAGAGCCTTAATTACCCACTAAACCAAAATCACATTATTCATATCAGTAACGAAACCCACTCCTATAACTCCTGGAGCCTTCAACATTTCAACAGTCAACCAAGACACACCTGCTTCCTTCCCCAACTGCATCCTGCCTATTGCCCTGCTCGCAGCAGTAGCATCAATCAAAGGCTATGGGCCAAACACTGGATCTGCTGACTCCAAACCTTCCTTGTTCCAGTTAAACTCCTGATTCAGAACTGACTATAATGCTCTCTCCAAGCTTCTTTAATATCTTCACTGTCCAGCACTACCATTCTTTCATAATTCTTCACATACTGCTCACCTATGATTTCCCTGTTTTCCCTTTCCATCTGATTCACCATCCTAAATACCATATTCCTCCTTTCAATGCTATTTAGGTTATCTAATACACAATAATTCTGTCTCTCTCTCTCTATGCATGCATGAATGCCCAGAAACACATGCACATGCATCCATTGCAGCTGAAACTGGAAAAATGATTTCACTGAAACTTGGAAGGATTTTTGCATGAAGGTCACACATGGGTCCATTTCAATTTCATGTTGACTGAAATTTTCTATGGGGTGTTTTGACCCCCAAACAGTTACCACTGGTTTTACATTATGTGCAATGCCTCGGGGAATTTCCAGCATCTTCACGGGAGCAACTACTGAGTGGTCTGACAGGGATGCAATGAAGCTTTTGTAACATCTATAAACCTAAACTGCTTTACTGTTATTTCTCTTAACATAAGCGAGAGGGGGGTGTGAGTTGGGAGCGTGGTAGTGAAATGGCAGGGGACAGAGTGACATGGAGGCGATTTGTTTGTGGCCACCCCGTTCGGGATTGAGGCGCCTGGCAATAGATAGATAGATTTTACCACATTAAATCACCCACATAGCTGTTAAAGTATCACTCTGACCTGACAGAGAGTGAAAATATATGTGAAGATATAGGTTGGCAATCAGTAGTTCACTAAGTAGACTGTAGCACCAGCTGAGCAGGGCAGTATTCCCAAGGAGGATGGAAAGCTGGCGACAGGGAGAGCTGGAGCTCCCGTTTCATCAGCCCTCAGAACTTGTTCCTGACCATCCCCCTTTGCTGAACTTTTTCAGTGTCTCAGTAACACAGAGAGTAGGCCAGCATGCTCTCCAATACAAGTTTCTCTAACTGTCATCACCAAACTACATGCACGCTACACACTACACTTCCTTTTCAAAATTTGTAAAAATGGCACACTTAAAGCCTTGGAGTCCCTGGGGGGGCGGAGGGGGCATAAATGCCCCTACCATCCACCCCTCTCCCGGTGACAACTTACGGAGCTGCCTGGAACCACTGTCTGACTCACTCCTTCTTCATTTCTGTAACATTCGTAGCCTTTCCTCTAACTTTCGCTCTGTTGAGCACCACCTCTTCTCCTCTAAACCTCACCTTCTCTTTCTCTCTGAGACTCAGCTGTCTGAGGCAACTGACAGCAAACTCTTTTCTCATTTCAAAGCCAAAGGTGGCTGTTGTGTATATGTACACAACGATCTATCTTGCTCTCATGTTCCTGAACTTGATTCTTCTGAATTCTCTACTCTCTGGCTTCGGCTTTCCTGTCATTCGCTGACTAAATATATCTGTGCTGTTTACTTATCTCCTAATTCTACTGACTATCAAAAATTCTTTGACTATCTTACTTCTATGATGGAACACATTCTATCCATTTCTCCTTTCTCTGAAATCTCCATTCTAGGAGTTTTCAATGTTCACCGCCACCTTTGGCTCTCCTCTCCCTTCACTGATCCACCTGGTGAACAAGCCTACATCTTTTCTATCCTTAATGACCAAGAGCAGCTTGTACAGCACCCTACCTGTATCCCTGACCGCCTTGGAGAGAATTCCAACATACTTGACCTTTTCCTAACAACTAAACTTTCTGCTTACGCTGTTAATCTTGTCCCTCCGTTGGGCTCCTCCAATCATAACCTTATTACCTTAACCTGTCCTATCACTCCGGTATGGCCTGTGGACCCTCCAAAGAAACGCCGCCTGTGGCACCTTGGAGCTGTGGATTGAGAGGCCCTCAGGCAATACTTCTTTCATTTTCCTTGGAATGATTATTGCTTCCATGGCCGGGAGCCATCTGAGTGTGTCTTGCGCATTACGGAGGTTATTCTTTTGGGCATGGAAGCATACATTCCTTTCTCATATCCTCTGACTAATGCAAGAAAGCCTTGGTTTAATCACGCTTGTTCTAATGCTGTCCGCAACAAGGAGAGGACCTATAAAAGGTACCGGAGCCAACCCACCCCTGAATCACATCTTTTTTATATTTCTGCCCGGAATCGTGCTAAGTCTGTTCTTCACTCTGCTAAAAATAATTTCACCCGTGCTAAATGTTCTCAACTCTCCAACTCGAATTCTTCTCACTCCTTCTGGCACCTTGCCAAAAACCTTTCTAACAACTTTACCTCATTATCCTTCCCTCCTCTTTTCTACTCTGATAGCTCTGTAGCTATTTCTTCTACTGATAAAGCAGATCTCTTTGCTCAGACTTTCTCCTCCAATTCCACCTTAGACAATTCCGGTGCTGCTCCTCCATCACTTCCCCCCTCTGACTTCCTAATGGCTGACATTAAAATTTCTTCAGCTGATGTATTTTCTGCCATCACTGGCCTCAATACTAACAAGGCATATGGGTCTAATGGAGTCCCTCCTGTTCTCAAAAACTGTGCTTCTGTGCTTACACCCTGTCTAGGTAAACACTTTCGCCTTTGTCTACCAACTTGTACCTTTCCTTCTTGCTGGAAGTTTGCTCTCATTCAGCCAGTCCCAAAGAAGAGTGACCATTCCCAACCCTCTAACTATTGTCCAATTGCTTTAACATCCTGTGTCTCAAAAGTTTTCGAGTCAATTCTTAACAGAAAAATCTTAAAGCATCTTTCCTGTCACAACCTTCTTTCTGATCGTCAGTATGGGTTCCATCAGGGACGCTCCACTGGCGATCTTCTCATCTACCTTAAAGACTCCTGGTCATCCTCCTTTCGGGACTTTGGCGAAAGATTTGCCATTGCACTTAACATCTCAAAGGCTATCGATCGAGTCTGGCATAAATCTTTAATTTCCAAACTGCCCTCCTATGGTTTCTATCCTTCTATCTGTGCCTTCATCTCTAGCTTCCTTTCTGGTCATTCTACAGCCGCTGTTGTAGACGGCCATCGTTCTTCTCCTAGACCTATCAACAGTGGTGTTCCTCAGGGCTCTGTCCTATCACCAACTCTCTTCCTTTTATTCATCAATGACCTTCTAAGTTGTACATCTAACCCTATCCACTCATATGCTGATGATTCCACCCATCACCTTTCCATTCGGTTTCCGCAACTTTCATCTCAGCAGTTACTTCAGCAAAAAAAGGATGAGGCTATGGCACACCTAATGTCTGACTTGGCTCGTATTTCTGATTGGGGTAAAAATAATCTTGTTATTTTTAATGCATCAAAAACTCAGTTCTTACACTCATCAACCCGACAAAATCTTCCTCAGGATTACCCACTAATGTTTAATAATGTCCAGATCAGTCCTGCATCATCCTTGAACATGCTTGGGGTTTCATTCTCTCGGGATCTGTCTTGGAAAGAACATATTACATCTCTTGTGAAATCTGTTTCCAAGAGATCAGGGCCGGTACCATCAAAAATACTTAGTATCGCTAAGTACACTTAGCAAACGAAATTTTTCACGAGTTGCACTTAAGTCTGGGCAGAATACTTAAGTGATACCTACCAAAATACTTACTGGCCTTAAGTACACTTTGTAGACGACAAACTTAAGTACCCCCGATGAGGTTACTTAAGTGCTTCTCATTTTACTCAGTCAAGATGCCCGCACAACAAAAACGACAAGGGAGAATATGAAGGGCGATAAATTATAGAGAAACAGGAAAGAAAACCTATTTTGGGCCTATGTATGACGTTTCCAACGAATTAATATATGAAAATAAGCCCAAGTTGAAATAATATTACAGTATAATGATAGATTTGGAGATGTTACACCACAGACAAACAGCCTATGCAAGATCACTAGTGCAGAAATGAAAGTATTTGCAATACTTTGCTACTTAGAAATTAGAAAGATGCAGCTGTTTAAAAGTGATAATCCTTGCCTTCTCTTTTCTCACATACAAACGATTTCTCTTAAACATCTTCCCATCTGACGTTTTCCGCCATTCAGCCATAACTTATCAGTCAAATATAACAAAGTTTGTGTTGTACGGTTACAAATACTGTGGCTGTTTTGCTGATGAAAAAATGCAGAGAACAGTATGCCACACTAACCAAAGAATAATCTTTTGTGACGTGATGGAAGCGATTTGCAAATACTGTAATGTTGTCTCAACATTCAGCTGCAGCTCTACTCCATGGTGATGAGTCTTCATTACCAGTATATTCATTCAGTAAATTAGTGGTTATGTATGTACAAAATAACTTCGAAATGTTCTGTAAGCAAATTAAATAGAAAGCCAATCATAAACTAACCCAATTTTGTCAACAAATTAGCTGCAGCTATGCCCCCATGGTAATAACTCTGTATCATAATCATTCTGCAAATTAGAATACACTTGTAGAAACAGCAAAAAAGCAAGAAAATGTATTTTACGAATACCCTCCATAACCTAACCTAACCAGTCTCTGACGGGGAAACGACCAGGCAAGGTCATGCAAACGATCCACAATTGTCCTAAAATTCAGTTATGTCTGTGCTCTACGGTAATCACTCTGCCTTATTACATGCAGTACATTAGAGTACATGTACAAAATAGCTGGGAAACGTCGCGTAAGCATAAAGAGTGGGGAACCGATCATAACCTAACAATGCTTTGACGGGGAAACGATCGACTCATCATTGTGAGGTCGTGAAGGGATTCATAATGAATTTTGTCATCATATTCATCACTTGTGTTGGTGCATGGTAACCAATCTTTATCACATGCATTCAGTCAAGTAAAGTATATTTATAAAACACCAGGGAAACATCTTAAACCCAGGGAACCGTCTAATGATTTGTCGGGGAAACGACTACCCGTCCGATGGCGTCATTGTTAGGTGAAGCAAATGATTCTAAAGGAAGTTTAACCTAAGAGTAATGAGTCTTTATCCTGCTCATCCAGTATATCAAAACACATGTGTAAAAGATCAGGGAAACATCCATATCTTGACAGGGAAACTTTAGTAGGTAATACCGAGTTTTTACTTATGTAAAATTTCATTGAGAACATTGCTATACCCAGCAGTAATAAAATATTTACCATTTCCTTTCAGTAAAACAAAATACATGTGTAAAATAACTAACAAACATCTTGAGATGGAACAAATCAAAGTATAACGACAGTAGCTCGGTGATAGAAATGACAATTTTGGAGACAACATACTACCAAGAAATTCAAATTTCACTCTGCACTCGACACTAAGAAAATTGTAGTACTTCCTACTTGTGATGTTAGTAACAGAATTTTGATTGGTCATTCACTCTATTTTAAATAATTCATTGTTTTAC
>JAGKTI010002898.1:2223-12893 GCA_018397915.1 Birgus latro
GTGTGTGTGTGTGTGTGTGTGTGTGTGTGTGTGTGTGTGTGTGTGTGCGCGCGCGCATATGTTATTACTGTCCATCTCTCTGGCTCTTACGTTTTCTATTTCTTCAAGCAGAACGGTGTGTTATTGTTTTCTGTCACGCAAAAATCTTTACTCCTCTACTTTATTTACAACAAAACACTCCCTCACCCATGAGTCTCTGTTGCTGATGATGATGTCGTTTTCAAAGCCCGAATTACGAATAGATAATGTACAGATAATGTTTTTGGTAGGGTCTGCCTGCATGTGTCTGTCTGTCTGTCTATTTAGGATTATAACTTTTAAAAGCCTTCAACCTCAAACCTAATATTTTGCAGACTGGTAACTACTGACCATTTCACTAGAATAAAAAAAAAAGAAATGTACCCCAAACGAGCATTTTTCCAAGTTTCAACGGGATTCTGGTTTTATTCCTGCTATCATCAAACGATTTTATTTAGGTTGGGGGAGCGCTCTCTCAGTGATGCAGGTAATATTCCGTTATCTCCCTACCTCTTCGGTCTTTCATTCTCTGTAAGGACACCACTATTTTCAGCTGATATAACAGTTTCGGCAACCGTCCCTAGTCTGTGGGATTTTTACAGCATGGTTTATTATTGTCAAGTCTTTATTTGGCCGAAGAAAAAAAATGCACCATTTTAGCAAGCACCAGGTGCATTGGAAAGCATATTATTTACCGTACACAGGAAGAGACGGGGAAAAAATTCTCTACACGTATCTCATAAACTTCTTTACTGTCCCATTAAGAGCGTAAAGCCCTGGAACAAGGGTACTTAGTCTTGACATTTAGGAAGAACGTGACCACTCGCCTTACCCTGAGTTGTATTATGTGAGCAAGCAATCCAATCTTCCCCTCTGATGTAAACCTATATGGGCAAATTTAGCTGCAGCGCCTGAATCCACCAGATCACTTAGGGAAAAAATTCAAGACATCAGTATTGTGACTTAGTGGTATTGCGTTCGTCTACCCATCTACAGTGCTTTGAGTCATGTTTCGAATCCAGCCATGGAGAACACAATTTTATACCAGAGATGCAAATGTGACACATAAAACTCGACGCTCGCAACCTGCCAGATTTCATTTTCAACGTCTTGATAAGTAAACTGATGGTAGAGAGAAATACAGCTTCTCATGATTCAGCTGGAGGGACGGAAATACACCTTCTCTGGTTCAACTAAAGGAACAAAATTACACCTCGTGGTTCAACTGAAGGGACAGAAATACACCTCATGGTTCAACTGAAAGGAGAGAAATATTCCTCTTCATGATTAAACTGAAGGGACTGAAATACACCTTCTCATGGTTAAACTGAAGGGGCAGAAATACACCGTCTCAGAGGACGTCAATCTGAACCAAACTCGGACTGTCAGCTACTTTAACCCCAATGATTTCGTGTGCAAAGTTTCGCTTACAACGAGTCGGGGTTTGGAGTTTTATTACATTCATATATACAATCTCAGCGTCAACAAAGTACAAAGGAAAGCAAACAGCAACAGACCTAACAGACCTTTCGAGGCTGCCTGTTGCGGAGAGGACTGCAACTATACTATCTAATTCTATGAGCTGAGACTACCAAAAATAAATCAGTGATAGATAACGGTGATGAATGACACCTGAATTTCGACCACAATGTTTACTTTAAGCTGACAACATTAACACACCCGCGAGAGGCTCCTACAGTGACTTCAAGAACTAAATCACTCAACGTCTACCCTGAATCCAAGAACCTTAACTTCTAATCCTTTTGCCTCTAATGATACGGAGCATATAGAGAACTAAAACGGAATCTGTTATACAAGGATGGAGACGAAGATGGTTTGGGTGAAGAGATGGAGTGGAGAATGATCTGGACGGAGTGGAAAAAATGCAATGAAAAGAGTCTATTTGAGAGGACACATAAGATTGGCCAACCCCTAGCGAACGATAAAAGAAGAAGAAGAAGAAGAAGAAGGTGATGATGATGATGAAGACGAAGAAGAAGATGATGAAGACGAAGAAGAAGATAAAGAAGAGGATAAAGAAGAGGATGTCAAAATAAGTCCACATGTTATCTTTAAAACAAACTCTCCTTTACTTAATCCATACTAATTCGTGCGTGTGAGGGTACGTGAGGGAATGCTGAAACACATGTATGTACGTGTGTATGTATGGCGAGGCGGGGATCACGTTCACATCTGTCACAAGACCACCTTCCGCTACTGTTATAGATCACCCTAACTAGGTTCATTAATATCTTTTTTTACCGGCCAGAAAAATTGGCTATGAGAGTGTCGCGTGCTTAATTCTCCTCCTCCTCCTCCTCCTACTACTACTACTACTACTACTACTACTACCACCACACCACTACTATTACTACTACTACTACTACTACTGCTGCTGCTACAGGCACATAGCATCACTTCTGGAAAACTAAAACACACGTGGGGAGGATGTGTTTGGCATCACGTTCACCCTATTCCACACGCACACCTTGAACCACCGTGACCCATCATCTAGATCACGTATGAGAGTATCGGGTGCTTAGTTGTATCATGAATCTGCTCTTCCTCCTGGTTAGAATGTTTGAGCAGAGGGAATGCAGACACATGTACGGAGAACGTGGTAACCATCACACACACACACACACACACACACACACACACACACACACACACATGCTTAATATCGATGTACGGAGAACGTGGTAGCCATCACGTTTACACACACACACACACACATACACACAATTTGGAAATAATGAAATCCGAGAGAGAGAGAGAACCAGCCATGACCTTCAACTCCCCTACAGAGGTCTCGGAGCGGGAGGGGGCGAGATGTCACAGAGAAAGAGAGAGAGAGAGAGAAGGAAGGGGGGGGGGGGTTGAACATCTGTCACCAGCACCGTTTATTGCACCAACACGATGCTAACTTGGACCATGTTAGGGCCACTGTTGCCATCCATGTATATCATCATCATCATCATCATCGTTCTAACACCTATTCCTACTAACATATAAAGTGGATAGAAACCTGAACTACCGACAGCTTACTCAGTCAAATGGATTGAGACAATTACCTCCGCTAGCCAAAGTTGGAGGAGGTTATGCATTCACCCCTTTATGTTTGTCTGTCCACAAGTTAACTCAAAAAGATATTAACGGATTTCAATTAAATTTTGGGGATGTGTGCGCCATGGGCCAAGGAAGAGTTTATTAAATTTTGTCGTTGATGTGAGAAGCCTGGTATAGACACTGGCAGAGTCCAGTATTTTTTTGTTGTTTTTTTAATGAGAGATCTGCCAAACTACTAAAAAAAAAAAAAAAAAAAAGGCAATATTTAATTCCTTATCCTCCCCTCTTCAACTTGAGGTCGTCTCCCCTATGGGAAAAAAAAAAAATGACATTATCCAAAAAGCGGTTAATGGGAGAGACCTGTAACCCTTTCAACCCGAGGGCGTCTTTCCTAAGAGTGAAATAGTTTGACGTTAAACAATGATATAAGAAAAACGTTCTCGACCAGGACGCGTTCAGTCCTAGAATGAGACAAACAAAACAGAACTTAGTTTCCTCTGGTAACTTACAAATTTATTTGCAGCATGAACAGAAGGTGTTTATGGGAAGTTTTTGTGCTCTAGGCCTTGATTCTCCTACAAAAACAAAAATTAATTCATGATGGTTTTCCTATTGTAATCTAAGATTTATTTTTGTAGAACGAACAAGACACGTGGCAAGAATCAGGACTCTCCTTGCTTAATATTTCTTGTAAAAGAAAGTTTGTGTTATGAGGGAGACTTAAGTCTTTTTAGAAATCCCTCTCCTGCTGATGAATGTTAAACACGAGTGAAAATGATGCGTACTTGAGCCAATCACACTATTATAACCGTGACTTCATACTGTCTGACGCGGGCGAGAGGTACACACAAGATGGCGGTGGCAGCGTCAAGCACACACATGATGTTGGCGTGATGTTGGCAGCTTCATGAGACAGCCACCTCGTTTTGGCACTCATCCTCATCCCCACTACCTCTTCCCCACCTCCTAACCACCTCTTCATATCTCCCTGTGCTTCTTCCCCACCGATCCCATCCTTCCTCCATCCTTCCCCTGCCTCTCCCCAACTTCCTCCATCATGCCTCCCTGTTTTCTTTCTATCTCCTCCTGCCTGCCCCCTGCCTCTCCCCACCTTCCTCCATCCTTCCCCTGCCTCCCTGTTTTCTTCCTATCTCCTTCTCTTTCCTTATACCTCTTCTCCACCTCTTCCATGTCTCTCTCTTCTTCTCCTATCTCTTCCTGCCTCACCTCTACTCCCCTGCCTAATCCAACTTATTTCACACCTCTTCCCACTTCCTCTACCTCCTCTCTTGTTTCCTTATCACCTCCTACCCCATACTCTCTCACTGCCTCCTTCCTTTTCTCTCTCATCCGTAGTTTCTCTTTACCTCTCTCTCTCTCTCTCTCTCTACCTCCCTCTCCCCACCATCTTTCTGCCCTTCCCTACCATCTTCTGCCTTTCCCTCACCTCCCCTAACCTCTTCTGTATCTTCCCCTTCCATCTCAGTGCCTCCTCTCTCTCCCAAGCTTCCTCCCTGCCTACCCCTACCATCACCCTATCGTCTCCTTGCCTGCTTCCAACTCTCACTCTTCCCTCCCTCTCCCCCTACCTCTCCCTCCCTCCACCCCTCCCTCCTCCCTCCCCTCCACCTAAAGATCTGGGAGAGAGTGTCACGTGGGCGTCTTAGTCAGAAACACGTCCGCGAAGAGATAACACATAAATGGGACGCTCAGGTGAACACACTCTCTCAGTGGACAGGTGAGGGGGGTACAAGGACAAGGTGTGCTATCTACCTGGTGATCTGGCCCCCAAAGAAACCCTACCCCTTCACTACGACAGCTGTGTACAGTATATTCGTCTGGTGATAGCAAGAAGACGAAAAGACGCTTAATCACTCCAAGAACTATGTAATATCGTCTCTTGATGGCAAAAACAAAGTAAAAAAGATAACATTCGATAGAAACTAAGGACGATTTGACACTCACTACAACAGTGGAATAAACCCGTCTGTCAGTGTCAAGAATATAATAAAATAATCGTAAAAAAGGACTCAGGGACGGCTGGACCTCACACCTTCACTACAAGAAACCACCCCAAAGCTGAATACAAATCGTCTGTTGGCAGCAAGAAACAAAACAAGAATAGACGTCAATAATCAAACAGAGCTGAGGGCGGCTGCTTCACTTCCTCACCTAAAAAGCGTAAATAAAATAATCTAGTGGCGCCAAAAAGAAAATAAAGAACAAAAAGAACGAGAGAAATAAAGGAGAGAAGGAAGGAAGGAAAAGTAATGAAAAAGACATCTACGTAAGGAAAAAAGTGTTGATGATTGTTTCTTGCACTTCTGGGACACGAGGTCAGCCGTAAATTGAATAAACTGTAAGTGACGGCAAGATTAATCAAAACCATCATCGTACTGGGACTAAAGACTGCTTATTTTCACGACTTACAGGATCCCAGTGAAAGTAAGAGTAAAATACAGAAGAAGTCCTTGGATTAGGATTTCAGACTGTGATTATTTTAAGAATTCTCAGTACCCCATCTTCCATTATCATCCATTACCACAGTCGGAACCTAACCGACCCTAAATTGAGCAAACCAAACCAAACTTCGTCAAACCATATCAAATCATACAAAACCAAACTTAATCTCTTTTACCAGAAAGGTCGCTTATACCCACAGAAAATACACCAAACAATAAAAGGCGCAACAATGCCAAACTAAGCCAAGAAAAAGGCTGCATACCTATTTTCTCAGACTCTAATCTTACCTAACCAAACTGAAGGAAATTTGATCATATCACACCTAAATTAACCTAGCCCAACCAGGCCCAATCTGACCCAAACAAATCAAACAGAACCCAACCACACCAAGTCAAGCCCACATAACCCAACTCCAAGTCAAACCCAACTCACCTAACCTCACATAAATAAACATCTCAGTTGTTTGTTATCCACAGAACCTAACAGACCCAAAACATACCCCAACATGGCCTCAAGCATCAGCCAAATTGAGGAGATTCCAAGAAATGACTTTACGGTGCCTCAAATCCGCCTAAAGATCATAGACTTACACCTGAACGAGCGCGGGGAGAGCCTGACCCCTCCCATACCACAATTCGAGAGGGAGAACCAAGAATCCAGAAAGAATCAACAACAGCTCGTAGTAAAGAAGCACCAGCTACTGAGTTTTGATCACTTACTTCACGACCTCCCTCTGGTTCGCCTCCAACACAAGAAGAATCAAAATCAGTTTCAACAATCCCCTTTCTCCTCCAACAACAATCAAGAGCATCGGTCGTTTCAACAATCACCCTTCTTGCCACACAATCGCCCTAGGAAGAGTACTCGACGTGGGGTTGCCAAAGGACCTGAGAGTGATTCCGTGTTTGTGGTTTTCGTGAAGGGCATGAATAACATCTTGAAGGGTGACAAGGAACAGATCAAGAAGAACATAGTAGAATTACTGAACAAACATGCCGTGGCCGTGCTCAGGAAGGAACACCAACTCTTCAACAGGAAAGACAAGCCTTCAGAATCGTTCATAAATGATTTCTTGGCCCATGGCTCACTGTTGGCCCTAAACGAACTCCTGGACCAAGGCGTTTTCGACATCACGCGCCTAGGGATGGTCCAGACAGGGCAAGTGCTAACCTTCACCCTCTACTTCCGTCACAACCTCGCCCACCTTGGACGCACTGCCTGGCAAAGCTCCTACGCTCAGGTGTTCAGAGATGCCTGGATGAGCTTTGGCTGTCTAGGCGCCATGTTTCTCATATCGACCATGAGGCACTGAAGGAAAGTAGGTGAGCCTATTTCTGCCAAGAGTAATATTGCTGAATACCTCATCATACAGTAAATATTAAAGTGAGTGATGAGTTTTGGCAAGTTTTTTTTTCCTTTTAATAATGGTAATAGCTAACACTCGTAAGACATTAAAATTACAACTACTCTCCAAACATGAACTGCAAAATTCGATGCGTACCACAATGAAATTAGTTTTTAAATAATTAATTCCTTATAAAAGAAATAATTTGACCAATTACTATACATTCCAAATTCAGAATCCTAAGTATTAAATATTATTGTAGTGTTACTTCACTAAAGCAGGAAAGTAAATACATGGGATGATTTTCCCATGTGTACCGGTATTTTAAGGTTGCACGGTTTGACCTGGTTAATAATTTATCAAAATTAACATTAGGCCTAAAACTACTAGCTATTAATGAAATGAAACGCCTCACGACTAAGTTGTGCCATCGGTCACGAGTACTTTTGAGATTTTAAAGTTTGGTTTGATGCGTAGTGATAACTAGGAATGCTATATATATGCAATGTGTGGCATGTTACTACTCTCTGTTTCTACGATTAAATTAATTATTATGTGTACCTAAAATGCATACTGTATATAACACAAACTGTGATGCTTTGAACTTATTTGTATATATGATCAAACAAATCTCTTGGGATCGCGCGAGCGTAGGATGTGCTCACTTAAAGACAGCATCTGTAATGCTGTCTTTAGTATATGACAGTAACTACAGAATTGCATCCACTTAACTGTATCCTTATTTACTTGTATAGTTCATTCCTTTAACTTGGCCTGGATTTTCGCTCTTTTGCTGCCTATTTCCCGAAGCTCAGTGGCAGACTAAGACAATACTACGGCTCTACATCATATACTCCGTGACTAGCATTGTATTCTTGTTATGGCTCAACATTCAAGATGGAGAGATAGCAATTTTAGGCCAAGTTAAAGTGAACAGAGTATTGTAATTACTGTACTTAAATGTTCATATGTATATATAAATTTATTATTATTATTCCATTTAATTTATTATTATTATTATTCTATTATGTACAGCACCCTACTTTGTTACAGTGTGATAGAACATAAAATGCTATATTGTGTATACTGTACTGTGTATTTAAGCTTGTTATTCCCATTTTAATAATACAAACATATCGTAGTTCATAAATGACTGCATACTATTAACAAACAGCAGGCATGTCCAGCCATTCCATCAGTCAGCTGAGCGTAGTGTAAGCATTAAAGAGGGACTAATGCTCCCATGCTGGCAATATACATAATAAAATATTTAACTTCATGGCATTTCAGTCCGACCTTGACACAAGTATTATGTTCTGTGATAAAATTTCCAGCTTCATGTAGTTCAGAAAGAACGTACATTTAGTTTAAGACGTGCATATCTAAATGAAATGTCTTCTAAGACCACTATTATATTCCTATCTTCTCCAGATCTTCTGACACAGATACAGCATATATACTAAAAGAATAGTATGCAAAACACTCACTGAAATTTACTTATTACAGAATTTTTAATACATTGAAAACCACTATATCTTATATATACCGATTCAAATAAAAACTGTAAACTATTCCTATCATCGAAAATCCAAATAAAAGGAAATATCCAATCTACATATTGCCCAATGCCGCATCCTGGGAGAAGTGACCCTTGATAAGAAAGACCTCAATGCATTTCCATCCCTACTCAGTAACGACCCCCATGTGTCTTCCCCTATCCTGTTCCCTCAACTTTTCTTGCTCTACTTCTTCTCCTTCCAAACACACCAATATCATTTATTTTCCCACCTCCTTCCTCCTCCTTCTTCATAATCTAGTCTCTTCCATTTACCCCCCCCCCTCCTTACCATTCACTCACACCCTGTCCCTTCACCTTCTTAGTCTACCCCTTCTTCTTCCAACCACCCTTTATTCTTATTCTTATTCTCCTAACCACCTCACTCTCATACTCCCTCTCACCTCACTCCTCCACCTTTCTCTAGAGCTCCCTCTCTCCCAACCATCCCACTCGTGCCCTTCCCCAGTTTATCCTTCCATTTTATTTTCCGTCTACTCCTTCGTCCAACCACCTCACTCTCATCTCATTCTCCTATTTCTATCCTGCTCTAGCTCTCCTCTCCAACCCTCCCACTCACTTGTACTCTCTTATCTTCTTCCTCCAACTTTATCTCAATCTACCTCTCCTCATTGCCACCCCACACTTATTTAACCCACCATCTTGTTCCTTCAACTTGTTCTTGGCTTACATCTCCTTCCAATCACCAACCTGCACCTTCAACTTGCTCTTACGCTACTTATCCTAACCACTTTACTCTCAAGTACATTTACAGTCACATGCTCAATTTCTTTTCACCCTAAGTAGCGAAATATATCCTTAATGTCTCTCTCTCTCTCTCTCTCTCTCTGCTTCTCATTAAAATTAAACCCTTCCCATAACACTACTCATTTAGTCCCATTAACTCGCTCATCCTAGTGTATTTTCCGGCTTGTACTCTTATTATTTAAAAGGTTCCCTGCTACCTCTAACGTGCCAGTCTATTTCCGCCTATGACATAAACATTCCTTTGTGTGTTACTAATGCTACCTATAAGAGGACATTAGTACCACCTATCTATCTGCTTTTCTATCCATCTATCCATTTATCTATCTATCTACCTATCCATCCATCCATTTATACATCTATCTACCTATCTATTTATCCATCTATTTATCTAGTGCCAGACACCTTCATCCTGCAGGGGGTGACCGCAAATTATCTTCCTTCACCTTGTCCTCTACAATCAGACTATACTTCCTCCAATCCACAACCCCCTCATTAATATATCTCTCCACCCCATTCCCCCATCTCATCTTTGGTCTCCCCCTCCCTCTCTCCCTTTGCACCTCACTACAATGCTCCCTCCTAGTCATTCTCATTTTCTCCAGTCTTTCCAAACAACCAAACCATCTCAAGGTGTTTCTCTTAACACTTTACAGCTCATCCACATCAACACAACAATGCTTCTGAAATTCCACTCTCTCTCTCTATATATATATAATTCCACATACCGCTCCACATACAAGAGTATATTTCCGTGTAAAATGCAAAATAAATCACTAAGCGTTCTTAAAGCCTCCTGTCACCATGAGCATTAGGTCTCACAAAGAACCAGATCATTCCCTACTTAAAAATAATTTATCAGAATGTTTTGGCAAAAGACCAGATTCCTTTCTTGGGCTGCTCCATCAATTAACATCAAAGCCATAATCAAGATCCATTCATTTTGGGATGCCTGGAGATACTGTGCTTAACCTCTCTATTACAGTGTTGTTTTATCTTTAATTCACTTTTGCAGACAACAGACTACTTTGTGTCAGTAAGAAAGAACTTGAAGTGAATTAATGATACTATCTTCATTAGTTCATTTGCTAAGCCATTTACTTCAGTCTCAGTATCATGAGATCATTACATTCAGCTTGAGAGGACATTTCGGACTGAAGATGTTAAAAGTATGGATATAACAGGCAAGGAACTCAAGATGTAATCCATCATCCCATGGTGCCTTGACCCTAAAATTATGAAGTGAAAAATCAAACTGCCATTTAACACTGCACCACTCCCTCAATACACAAATTATCATTCTTTCTATTTTGGACCCACTTACATGCTTTGTTCAAGCTAATATTAAAAAGCTTTCTTCAGCTGGAAATACTCCAGTCAGTAAACAGATTAGACAATGATTAATCAACGAAAAATCACCAAGTTATCATGATTTCTGATGACAGAGAGAGAGAG
>JAGKTI010002898.1:13303-46859 GCA_018397915.1 Birgus latro
ACAGGACAAGACATGGCAGGCTGAAACTGGGACTAAGCAAAGAGAAAATCTTAGTATTTTGAAAGCCATCCACTGAAAGAAACCAACTCTGATTAATGCTTAGCTGCCACAAGATTTATGTCTCTCATCATCGTTTTGTTTTTGTTTTGTTTTTGAAGGCTGCAACATGCTTCCATGCATTGGCCTTGGTCACCTAATGGCGGCTCTCCATGCTGCTCGATCTTTGGCAGCCTCCCTGTTCAATCCCTTAACCCTGAGGTCACACTTAATGACCTCGTCCTACGTCTTTCTCGGTCTACCCCTCCCACAATATTAACACTTCTCACCTTCTGCCATCATCATCACAGATATTTTGCTCTACATCCTACAATGTGTCGATAAGGAAAGACTGCTTCAGATTATCTTCCTATTCCCACTACCATAAATGGGGCGAGTAAAGAACCCCGAACACATAACAGGACTACCTTAGCACACAAGCAGAACTATCACTGGGGTGCCCTGAAAAATTGGGCAAATTCATCTTTGTATCTGGAGGGCTTTTGGGTAGACAACCAAGCCATTTCCCTTCATGGCATTACATGATCAAAATCACTTCATACAGACTGAACCCACATTTGCCAAATGCTGGTAAGAATGTCACTCCAACTGGGGCATTTTAACCACATGTACTTACCAATAATGTTGAGGGCTGCAGCTGACACCGCCTTCCCCACTGGATTCTCCGCTACGATGGCCACCCTACCCGCCTGCATCATGGAGGTGGCAGGAAGTTCCAACGTGTGCTTGTTCCCACTCCCACCCAACACATACTGCATGTGACCACGTAGGTACTCCTGACCCGTGATGGGACAATCGTTCAGTGTCCAGTGTACCTGTGGGGATGAAATAAAACCTCTTGTTAACTTGTACAGCTCAATAGCCACAAGTACACTCCAGTACCGTGCAATTTAATGATGCTGATCCAAAGTTCAGATCAGCAGATTTAATTTATTTTTAACAATTTTGAGGGGGAGGTAGCTAACATTTTAAGGCATTCAGCTGCATGCTAGTAAATTCATGACACACAGTAAATAAGCATGCACCATTAACATGAAGTGTCATTTGAAATGATACAATGAACGTGGCCAAACTACAGCATGGGTTCATAAAACACAGTACAGTACTGCTTACATAATTTTGTACACCATTTCAGCCCCACAGGCAACTAAGTATGTATGTGTGGACAACTTAATTTTGGTAATCCCAACCCCAGATCTTGGTACCTCTATCCAGTGTCCAGTGCTTGGTGTATGCAGTTCACCCTTAGCAGACAAAAAACCACTTCAAACTCCTCCAGTTCAATCATGTATTTTCTTACTTTAAATCTTGCCATCTCCATATTATTTTATTCAGTACTGGAGAGGCATTTTGGGCTGGAAGGGTTATATAATGGCTTTACCCTGCACTACAAAAGGTCTCTCCTAACCTGAATAAATCATTGGTGACATGAATAAAACAAAGAAGCGCATCACTGCTGTAAAGGGGTTAAATTGAATACAAACATCTGGCAGATGCAAGAATACAACAGGTAAGCTTTCTCATATCTTGAAATTGTTACTGGAACTTTTTAACCCTTAGAGGATGGAAAAATCACTACAGGTATTAAGTTAAATATAATCACCAAGCATTAGAAAAACTAAAAAGTCATGATTTCTCATGTCATGAAAGGATTACTTGCTATCTAAGATGATCATGTATTATATCTGTAAACACTATTTCCTTAGAACCAATAACCAACTATACAATTTTAATTAGAGTTGATTTCAATGGACAAAATATACTGTAGTATCAGAAGTATTATCAGGGTCAATACTAAAATTCCTTTATGTTGTATCAAAACTACACAGCAACCTAGAGAGATCTGAGTGAACTAACCAGTGAGAGTATGAAATGAGATGAAGTTTCACCAAATTATTTTGGAATCACAGTTGTAAATGTATCACTGACCAGAACTACCTTCACCCCATTACAAAATCTAACTACAGTTACCATCATCATCATCCTAACTCTACTTTCCACTATGTTACAGAGTGGGTAGGATTCAGAAATAGATGGAAAGCATAAAAGAGTTTTTCAGGATATCATGTATATCAGAAGATGTGTTTGTTGCAAAGCTGGTATAATTACACTATTAAGAACCATTTCTCTTCTTCATACGTAGCACTCCTCTTGAGGCTTCTTTCACATTTCACATTTTTGTATGCTTATACTTCACAAACTAAAAATGACAACAAGTAGCTCTCCAAGTATATTTTACGTGCTGCACTTTGGCTAAATTTCATTTCTAGCCAGTGTTGATAAAGCAATATCCCTCATCTGCAGACCACAAATTTCACTGACTAAAATTTCAGTAGTAAGTCAACTGCAGACATTCCTCAGGTCCTACTAAGTATAAAACAGACAAAAGGCTCCCCTCCCCAGCATTTTTTTTTTTTCCTGCAGAAAAAACAAAAAGTATAAGAAACTATATCAGAAACTGGAATTCATCGCTATGCCAAGTAAGAATGACTGCACATTTTAAATGATCCACACAGACAAAATATAATATAACTGCAGTACTAAAATTAATCTCATACTTAAGGCAAGATAAATCTCAGTGCAAACAACTTAGTACAGCACATAATCTTTCTATTGCCAGACGCCTCAATCCCGAACGGGGTGGCCTCCATGTCACTCTGTCCCCTACCATTTCACTACCACGCTCCCAACTCACACACCCCTCTCTCATATACCTCTCCACTCCATCCCTCCATCTCATCCTCGGCCTCCCCCTCCCTCTCGCCCCCTCCACCTCGCTCACATACACTCTCCTCATCAGTCTTTCACTCTCCATCCTCTCCACATGCCCAAACCACCTTAACGTGATTCTCCTAACGCTTCCCATCACGTCCTCAACCACACCACAACGCTCCTTCACTTCCTCATTTGTTAGTCTGTCTCTCTATGTGACTCCACATGCTCCTCTCAAATAACTCATTTCCACTGCTCTCACTCTTGACTTCTGTCCTTCCAACAGGGTCCAAGCTTCACTTCCATATGTCAGAGTTGGTATCACAATATTGTCATGTAACAACTTTTTCACTTCCATGCTCACCTCCCTGTTTCTTATCACTGCTTTCAACAAACCAGCAACCTTCCTTCCCTGCTGTACCCTTTCGAGCTCTTCACCCTCCAGACTACCATCCTTACTCATCACACTGCCCAAGTACTTAAATTCACTCACATTCTCCACATCCTTCCTATCCAATCTCACTGTACACTCACTGGCTTCACTTCTCTCGAAGACCATCACTTTACTCTTCCCCACATTCACCTTTAGATTCCGTTTCTTACACACTCTCCCAAACTCATCTACCAAGCCTTGCAGCTCCCCTTCGTCTTCACTCAACAACACAGTATCATCTGCAAACAACAGTACAGGGAGTTTCCACACACTGCCCTCTCTCACTAGGGCCACTCCATAATCTTGAGTGCAGA
This sequence comes from Birgus latro, assembly GCA_018397915.1. Taxonomy (NCBI): domain Eukaryota; kingdom Metazoa; phylum Arthropoda; class Malacostraca; order Decapoda; family Coenobitidae; genus Birgus; species Birgus latro. The sequence goes on from JAGKTI010002898.1 coordinate 16,820, forward strand.
TATTTGGCATACTGTTTTACTTGTAGTCTACCAGTGGCTGGTTTAAATATACATCTGTATGTACTCTCGGAAGCTGTGATGGTTCTATTGGTAGAGTATTCAACTTGTGATGCATGTGTCCCAAGTCTAGGGATCAAACCCAAACTGTGCTGCCAGTATATCTCTTCATATGTTTGCTTTTTTCACACCCTGTAGGTTCTAACAATGACATAAACAGATTTTAACAACGTACAAACATAGCCAATACAGCACTTTGATTTTCACATGCATCACCTTTTCACCATTTATACATAGCCAGCATGAGGAAGGACTAATTCTGAATATCACTCACCCACTGAGGACAAGGCCTAGATCCTGCGGTAGACTTAATAAGGACTGATACATAGAGAACACAGCCATTATTATCTAAATAAATTTTTCATCTACAGTAGTGCAAGTTGGCTCTGATCTGATCGAATCTTAATTTTTAAAAAATTTGTAGAAAAAGGATATAACTACTTTGAAGTCTAAAACAGCCAAGTTCTGAATAAAACATTATACTGTACTGAAGTAATTCTGCATTCAAAATTATTCTTTAAAGATTTCATTGCTTGTAACTGTAGTTATTTAGCTATTACATTTTACTAATTTTCTTTACTAGGATCATTTACAAATGCACAAACACTGTTTCTTCGTACAGCAAAGGAATTACTGTAATGGCAATTTTGAATTTTTCAAATAACTTCACAAAATTTTTCTTTACCTACGTGAAAAAGCACTGGAGGGGGCTCCCTTACATTATACATCCTGGTAAGTGTTATACATCCTGGTAAGTGAACTTAGATTTATCAAGTACATTTGAGCTATGGACACTGCCACCATAAAACATTATTCCCAGATTAACTTTCCAGGAGGCATACATGGGTTATGATGTAGACTATCTCACTCACAAAACATTCATATACAGTACATGTATAACCAAGTGCAGCAGAGTCATTTTATTTATTGCTGAAATATAAATATTTTTTTGGTGTAGCATTGTTATCTTGACATGAATTTCTCAAATTAAATGTTTCTAAAATAGTGCTTCATTCAAACTTCCTTTGCCCAACTGAGTATTTAACACCTCATCAAGTAGGAATACAGTGAAAAAATCATGGACTGATTTTCTAAGTGCCACTTACTGTTTTATCAATAAAGAAGGAAGCAAAAAGTTAAAAAATGCAAAAAATGTCCCTTCCAAAAAGGGTCGGAGAAAAGAAATACAATTCAGCAGCTGTTTTAAAATACCTGGGCACACTGCATTTTAAAGGCCCAAGGTCATAGGCACCACATCAAAATTTACAAGCACTCGGGTACTGCAATGATCCGAGTAAATGAGGCAAGTTATAGTGGTGAAGGTATTGCAATTCAGTAGTGCCGCTTATAATTATATTCTAATAGCCTGACAAACAGATAAACATGAAGTGAAGAAGCAGTTCCATAAGTGAGATCTTGTGGCCTGACACAACTATAATAACTAAAATGGTCCAGAATACAGGTAGGTTATTCATGTAAAGGCTCTAATTCTCATCTTACTCTACATCATATTACCTCATACTACTCGCGCTGTACTGTACATTTTGCATGATAAGCCACTGCAAAAAATTATGCTTTCCATCTTAGGGGTAATTCAGGAACCAATGGAAGGCAGAATACTGTATCTGACATTCATTCTTCAATGCTGGTCTAGACATTTAATTCAATCTGACATAATTAAAATGTAACAAAGGTTAGTGTAAAAATGCATTGATACTTCAGCCCATATATGATGCAGAAGACATAAATATAGTTCTATCTATCATATAGCCACAGCAAAAAACTACAGAATAATTAGTCAGCTATGCAAATGGATGTGATTTAGAGAATGGTTTAGCATAAATGATGAAATAATAGTTTTTACAGATTGCCTAATTAATCAGACAGTTGTCATTATGTTTTTCTTCCAATCATTATCTGCACCCAAGCAAAGGAGGCAATGTTGACATGCAAATAATAAAAATGCTAAGATGGGGTGAATGTTTGTTTCATTTTCCAAGTGCATTAAGGATGGTGTCATATATTTAACCCCTTTGCTTCAATGATGAACTTTCTGTTCTATTCTTGCTACCTCCAGACAATTCTATTCACCTCAGGACAGCCCCATCAAACTTGAGGAGCTAAAATCCACCTTTATAAACACCTTCAATACTGGAGTTTTTTCTGAAGCTGTATAGTCATTATTTGCAGCCAGGGGAAACAAAATTCAGTGTAAAGAAATTAAAATTGCGACTAGATGCTTGGAGAGACTAAAGTTATACAGGTGCAAAAAACAAAAGGATAAACTGTGTGAAAGATAGAATTCATCCCATCCCATGAATGGATATTGTACTTTTATCTCATTTAAGGGCACACAAGTAATGATAATTACATCACACTAAAAAATATGCAGTACTGTTTTAACATACTATTAACATAACCTTACTCTTAAGTAGCATATTGAAAATCCATGGCATTATAAACAACTACTTTATTTTGAGCATTTTTTGCTTCGTTTGTACATTCTGCTACGCTTTTATTCCATTCTTACATTAAACATGCGATGATCATAACACAGGTAAAATAGACAATCTTCAGAAATGGCAATAACTTGAGCTAACAATAAAGATATGCACTTATTCGTATTTATATTGGTAAGGCAAAGCTCCCAATACGAGTTAACACAACCACAAGAAAGCTCGAGTAAGTTATCCACAAGACGATCTTGCAAGACCAACAAATACAGGGTGCAGCATTAAAGCACAGCAAAGCAGTTTTATGGTTTTGAAGAACTACTTGAATTTATTCTGCCATATTTTAATTTAGTTTTGGACAATCATCCATATCTTTCTTGCAAGAACTTCTTGCCTTATATAAATAACCACTATGATTTGGCACTTCCAGTTGCTATGTTAGCCTTGTCATTTTAACAGAACTAATACATAATGCAATTTTTATATGTTACACTATCCTAATAATTTCAGAATGTCTAAGAAACTGTAATATGTGGGATATTGTAGCGGATGCAGAATTTTGAATGCGCATGTCACTGATAATGCCCATCAATAGTATTATAATGTCAAACTTTAATATTAAATACTTTGCTAAATAAAGAACCTTAAATGAGTATTAACCATAGCAATATGAAGAACAACCCTGTTGATTGAAATATTATCCATTTTTATTTTGCATACAGTACTGTACCTGTATTAGCCAAAAACTGACTACAGCACACAATTATGTTTTTTTGAGTTTATTTTGAGTAAAATTAAAGTAACTAATATTAATTAAAATTAACCATTACATTTAGCATCAATAATACTGAAAATATTGCACCTTGTTTTTAAAGTACTATATTGCCATACTGGAAGGCTGGCAGCCAATTTGAGAAATTCGCCTTGCAAGCAATGAGCATTAAGTCTTAATTCTTAATACTGTGCTGTAAAGCAGTTGAAAAAAGCTATTAATCTGAAACCCTTCCACCAATAGCATATTTTATGAGTCTGTGAGCAAGATCTGAATATGTTCATGGCACAAGCGCTAAATGTTAAAGGGCAATTCTGAAACTGCTAATGGCATATCATACAGCAGTTTTCATGGCAGGCAAATTCAGTGTCAAAGAGGAACTGCTGAGCCGTACAGTCATAGTTTCAGTATAATTAACCCCTTCAATATGATGATCTTTATATTATATTCTGGTTAATGCCTGTGAAGTATTTTCCATTTGTGCCTTCAATATGATGTTTGCTTAATGATACTATTCAGCTTAGGAGAGGTGTTTTATGGTAAAAAGGTTTTATTCATCTCCAAGTAAGTGAGCTGTATTTCCATTGTGCCCTTTAGTACAATTAACCACACTGTACAGTACATACTGTACCTGCAGTACGGCTCCACGAGAGTTGCTTACCTGTGGCTCATGAGTCTGCTTGGCCAGACAGACCAGCATTAGCTACGGTAAGCAGCAACCAACAATTATTACCCATACTGTATTAATTACATGTGGCTACTGTCTGACTATTTCATTCAGTTTTGGAAAGGCTTCTCATAGTGAAGGGGATAAGTATGTTTGATACCTGAAGATCCTGTGAAAGGTTGCTGCAGTAGGATAAGCAACAGAAGATCAATAAGCAAAGACAAATCAAGTTTGGATAAAGGCCTGTTATATATTGGTTGCTGGGTTGCAAAAGCTTATTATTACAGAGCCTGGATGTTGCAAGCTGAGGGAATAGTCAGTTTCATCAAAATAAGCCAGAATATCAAAGGGCTCATCCAACTACACCTGTTTTATTAAATAACATTCATATATATTGCTTTCCTAATTACTGTACTCTGAAACTGGGCAAGATATAACACTCTGTATAGTAAGCTATTTCAAATCCTTGATCAAAGCTATGAAGCACTAACCACTTTCTAATAATGAATACAGTAACTGAGTAATGTATACTGTACTTACTGTGTTTGTTATTCTACAAAAAGGTAATTTGTCTGCTGTCTTAAATGGTGGCCAGAAGAAACAATGCAATCCTTGAATAACTTTCTGCCCTTGCAACTGCTGCTGTTGTAGGCATTTATAACTGTTCCACCTTCTTTGAGCAATAACAATCACTGAATATCATATCGTAACCTAATTTCTATTGGCATAATGGTAATGGCAGGTACTTTATATAAATGTCCATGTATGAACTTTTGAGCAGATATGTGACATTTTCTAATATGCATATACAGCTAACCATTTTATGCAGAATCTGAGGCTGAGCTTGCCGAGTTAACTGTTCACATAAATTACAGGATACAGGTATACGCATTACTATGTCATATCATCAAACAGGAAATTTCTTAACTTCAAATGTCCAAAAAATGCTGAATATGCCATTCTGAAATATGCATGAATGCAGAGAAACTGTCGGTGACATACAGTTTACTGTATTACTTTTAATGCACTACTACATTCACTTAATACCCAGTATCATACACTGTATTTTCCTGATGTTTAAAGGATTATGAAAATGTGTTTGATAAATTCCCATCTGAAAGAGATCACAATCATGCACATGAGCGACACAAGAATAACAGGACCCCATGCACTGCTCAGTCATGCAACACTGAGGAGCACCAAATTCATTAAAGCGTGTATAAAAAAATAATGTTTAGGTATACATCACATAAAGTGTCATCACGACAGTGCCACAGGATGCATTCAACATTAAACATAAATCTGACCAACAACCTGCTGGCTATCCTCTCACTCTACACATTTCATTCAAAAATTAACGATTCAACATTACTCAGAATCTAAACTGCTGTCAACTTTCTTAGGATTATCATAAAGGATAAATCCCCCATAGAACCCATGCACTGACTTGTTTAGAGTTTTTTTTTTTTTTTATAACATCTGATAAACATTTTGTTTGAAGAGTAAGTCTTGATATCTTTTAAGGTTATTGTAGTAAGTTCATAATTTTCATTATATAGTACTAATTATGGGTAAGATATTCACCTACCTTTCCTAGCAATGGTGTACATCACTGGTCTTATTTTGTAAAGCTGATAGCTGCTCTGATGTGATAATTATAAGTTTGAAACCAAAATGTAAGTCCTGATACTGCATTTTAAATCAGTGTGTCAGATGCGGAGTAATACATGATTTACCAAAGGGGCTCCTTACCTTAATCAGGAGGAACTACCTGAGGGTCTATCTTGCAGTTATTTCTATGAATTGTACATCTGCTAATTCTCTTAACAACACCATGAGAGCAAAAAGTCAATATATTTAGAAGTGTCATTTAAAAGTGGTAAAAAAAATAGTGGAAGTAATTTTATCATACCAGGTCACATCAAGAATTATGTTTCTCCCGGCAAGAGCTGCCTACTAACACCATTTACACCAATAAAGTAGTTCCTCCACTACATTGAGTATCTGTCAACCATGCGATTGTGATTATGGTTATAAACTTATTTAGTTTCAAAGATAATTATCAAATTACATTAAATCAAATCAAATTAAACCAGACCAAACCTGATTTGACCTAACCTGATAAAACTTGATCTGACCTAACCAAATTTAACCTAACCACATCTAACCTAATTTTATCACAACTACCCTAACCTAGCTAGAGCTAATCATAATTAACTATGGCCAGTACTGTAAGAATTAGGAAAGAAAATAATGTAGATTGTATTTCAAACAGTAACTGTACAAAAATTCATGAAAATACACCTGTAAACTGCATATATGGGTGAAAGCATGAGGTCTATGGAAAATTTTACACGAGATATAAGTGCCACCAACTTTCACTGAAAGCTGCCATGTTAAGATTCTGTATTTCCCAAAGAAAGACACAGTTAAATTCCATAGGTAAAAAGGTTACAATTTAATCATGGCCCCATTCTACACAATCTGTATCTCAACTACATCTCTCAGGAATTAAACCTGGCTTTATTAGACCTCTGTGACAGGCCAGGATGCTTCTCACAGTACTACGGTAAATATCCTGTAGTCAGCAAAGACTGGTCAGCTCCAACCATTATGGCCCTTTTGTCACTCACCCCTCCTCAAGCCAATGTAAAAACTGTTAACACTAGCAATCTGTATAGCTGACTGATCCCATGTACAGTATTACTGACATCAATAAGTGTATACCAGCTACACAAATCACTTGCGTTATGTGATTACAATGGCTTGGTGGGTGACAAACACATCACAAAGGTGGAAGTTGTCCAATCTAAATTCACTTTTAATGCATGGAATAATGTGCTAGATACATATATGATATGATTGCACAACCTGAATACTTGTGGAAAAAAAACCTTATTCCTTACGTGGCTGCTCAACACAATTAACTATATATTCACAGTTCCTCTTGCTTATAACACAACAGATAGAGGAAATGGCATCCTGCTTGAAGTATCCAAGATGTAACTTTACAAATTCCTGTTTCTGTGGTTCCTCTGTTTAACATATACTGTCACAGTTGTATCTTGCCATAATTCTTAAAACTATTTCCTTAGTTCTCTGTTTTTGTAATGTATACAAAAGTCAGATGTTATTACCGAACTTGTTCAATCCTGACTGTATATGGAAATTTGCGTACTATTTCTTTGACTCTTATATCACATCATACAGACGTATCTAAGTAAAAATTCTTAATTATTTCTGTATTCCTTTTTTAAAACATAACAGACAGATGTGACAGTAATGAGCTTGTACTATCCCAGGTGTATTTGGCAAACACTCCTACATCTATTGCTTGGACTCCTCTCTCTTGGACTTTTCCTTGTTTGACTCTCCTTTCTTATAACATAAGAGATAGATGAGATAGTATCCTGCTTGTACTATCCCAGGCATATCTTGGTCTAAAAATTCTCCATCAAGTATCACCCCTTGTCCCCTCGTAGCATGAAGGCAGGTTTCAAAAATAAGGCTATGAGCAGATCCAACTGGCAAATTTGTTACTGTTTGCTGTAACTGAACTGGGTTACTAAGATCAATGAGAGCAGCATGTGAAAAGGGGAATATATATGCTTGGATCAGCATCTGTCCGGCTTCCATGACTGACTGAAGGCGTTCTACAATGATACGCTTTATTTCTAACTGTGACAGTCGCTCAACAGTCTTGATTATAAACAGCATTGCATTTGGTGGCGGATTTATTGTGTCCATTTCTCCAGACGGTGACATTCCCTTACTTTTTACCTTCCTCTCTCCTTTTTCATCAATGAGCAGTCCACTGTCTAGTATGTTTTCAATACTGATGTTAGAAAATATATTAGTTGCCACTGGTAATACAGTAGGATTAGATTTTTCTGCAGCAGGGTTACAATTTTCTGCACTAGAGTTAGATTTCTCTGCTTCATCATTAGTCTGTGATGAACTACTGTCTTCAGATGAAAGTTGCTCATCAGTTATCTTTGATGGGGATTGTAAAAGCTTGGTCAGATCTCGGAGTTTTGCCAGGCGAAGGGCATGTCTAGCTTTTCTTTCCTTGACACATTCTTCATCATCACTGGTGCTTCCTGCTGATGATTCTACTTTACTGATACTTTTGTCAGTAGTGCATAGCATTATATCAGTTTCTCGATATTTTGATGATTCGTTATTGTTGGAATCATTACAGGATTTGGTGGGCTCATCACAGTCTGAAATATAACTCTCCTCTGATATTACAGAAAGACTGCTGGCACATCTAAGGAATTCTGTAACATGCTCAACTTCAGGAGTAAGAAATCTGCTAACAGTGATTTCTACACCATGGCTCATATATTCTTCTAGTTCCTCCTCAATATCTTCTCTCAGTTCTATACTGCTCCTTCCATTAGACAAAAATTTATCAACATTTAGGGGAACATTAGCCTCAGATGAATAGGCATCATCATACTTGATGCTCATTAACTTAAGAGTTGTTTTGATGTCAGTATCACTGTCTGCATCAGATTCTGGTGAATTCTCTTGAATTGGCATCAGCTCTGACCCATAAACTCTCATGGTTTCCCCAAGCGATTTTGTGCTGTCTTTAATCATTGGTTCAATGAATCTTTTATTTTCATCTGTATGTTTCAAGCCTGTGTCTGGTGAGGTTACATCAGCAGCAGAATCACCTGAAGAATTATGTTTATCTGTATGTTTTTGGGAAAGCCTCTTCTCACTACCAGACTTTAGAGTTACAGAAGACAGAGCTGTAAGCAACTCCTCACTCGGACTACTCCTCCCAGATGGTTCTTCCGAGGATGAAAACGAGTAACTATTTCTCTTTGACCTACCCGAGTGAGGTGATCCATGGGAAGAATCTGTACCAGCTGTGTTGAAAGAAAAATTACTTGAGTAGTAACCCGAATCCAAGTCTCCATCTGAGTCAAATGATTTTCTGTTACTACTGGTGTCCTCTTCGGAGATGGTTCCTCGTTTTCTGGGGATACATTCACCTTCTGTGCCTACTTCAGGTTTAGGCAACTTATCTTTTATTAGACTCCACAAATCAGCCAATTTGATGGGCTGAATTTCTTCACCCAATCCTGTTTCAATTAACTTGGCAGGCTCTCCAGAACTGCCTTTACCGTTCCCTGTGAGCGTTTTGTCAGAGTTACTCAAGTCATCTATTTTATCTGTATCAACATTTTCTCCCTCTGAAGAGCTTTCTGACAACACATTAATGGCATATTCTTCCAATGGCAGCACAGATATTTCACTATACTTTTTAAATTGGTCAAATTCAGGGGCAGATTCCATATCACTGCAATCAAGAGAACCATAAACAACAGTATTTTCCATCATGAGACGGGAATAGGTATCCAAATCTAGTACTTTCATACCAGAGAATTTTGATATCTGGGTGCTACCACCATCATCATCATCATCATCACATGTGTCTTTATCTTTATCTTCATCATAATTGCTTTCAGGCGGTGCATCCTCAGACTTATGAATGACAGAATCCATACTACAGAATTTTTGCATCATTTCACTGTACCTCATCTTCGATACGATATCAATATCCTCTGAATGACTTTCTTCAAAGGTTATATTAGCTTCACTGACTTCTGATACATGCCTTTCAACCTCTTCTTTCACATGAGAAATCCCATTACATAAGGGTCCTACATCAATAGTATACCTATCTATATTGTCACCTGAATTACCTGTTAAACTTAAATTGTGACAGCCACTCTTTAAGACAACTGGGTGCTGACTTGTGGGTGCATCTGAAATTCCATTAGAATTTGTCCCTATATCACTCCAACTATTTATATTACCCTCTGATTTACCTGTAATGATACTGTCTACAGAGTCAGCACTTGAGACAACCTTATGCTGAGCTGTAGATGACAATAGTGTGCTGACATGAGTTTGAGATGAGTCAACCTGCAGGTGACTCGTGGATGACAAAAGGGTGCCTGGGTGATTTATGAGAACCTGGGGGGGACTCACCGTGGGCGTGGGAACCCCTTTGAGCTCGGCCTCGAACTTGGCACTACTTCCTGCCGCAACGGTGATATCCTCCAGGAGCTTCGTAAAGACTGGGGGCTCGGGGTGCTCTGCTGGGGGTGGTGTGGGCAGGCGTGGTTCAATGCTCAGGTAGGCCACGCATTTAGCTGTCCCTGCAGAATTTGATGCCACCACCTCGTACTGGCCGGTGTGGTCAAGGGTCGTGGCGTGAACTGTTATGCTCACGTTACCGTCAGAGCTTTCATGAATCTGTAAGATTTAAAGAAAAGGTGAAATTATGACCACCACCTCTGGAATTAAGATGTCTGGTTACGGAGGGAGAGGTGGACAGAAGTTCTCATGAATGTTTAAAAACAAGGTGAGAGTCTCAAAGGTTTATAAGCAAGGAAAGATTCTCATTATTATTTAAGGTAAAGTTTTATCACCATCATCATCATCACGACCTTCTTTCCCACATAGGGATGCAGCATGTTTTCAACCCACACAAAAAACTTATGCTAAAAACATTGTAATAAAAAGAACAGAGAGACAGTATTTATCATAGTACAGAGTAAAGAAAAAGAAGGGGTGATACTGCCATAACTCTGCTATAAATTGAAAAGAAGATAAGCACTGGATAAAAATGCAGATGATTATAACACCAACGTAGAAGAATCACATATATTCTTCATTTGAAGCATCCTGAAAGACTGGCCTACTGTGTCAGAGCAAGCAGATGAGAGAAAATACAGTAGTTCAGGTTACATCTCCCTTAGTTAAGAACAAAGTTAATAATTGGAGGATGGAGTCAAGAAGAAATTTACAAATGTTTTATAATGAACATTATACATTACCATCACCTACATGTATATCATTCCACTACATTAAAAAAGTGGAGTGGCCCCATTGCTAAATGAGTATTTTACCTTCAGAGAATATCTGAAATATGAGATCAGTAACAACATACCACATGGCATGCATGGTTTGACAAATATAAACATAAATCTACAAGAAAAAATCATCATCATCATCATCATCCAATCCTACGTTGCCCCATGAGGAGTGTAGGAGCCCGGGGCTAGGCAAGTTGGTCCTGACATTTAAGATGAGAGTAAGCAGCCTCACTCATCCCTGAGTGGCATTACATGAGCTCTGGTGATAAAAGGCAACAGAGAAAAGTGGTAGCTTTTCTGTCATGCCAACTCTGGATGAGCTCTACGGACAATTAATGCTGTACAGTACTGTAGATGAATAAGAAATGGGGTACAAGAGCTAACAAACAAGAGTAGACAAATCACAGATGATGACAGAAGAGCTAAAAGTCATTATTGGTGTGGCCTCTGTGGATGCACTGTGGAGATTGGCATCTACCTATTAAGAGACAGGCAGATAAATGAATTTATAGATGGACAGAAAGATATTCAGACATACAAATGTGACCGAAGAAAGGTAAGGAACAGCTGTTATTACTGTTGTGCCTCTAGGTCAATCCAGACATTAACCAGATGGACTGCTGGCTGCAGCTGCCCTTTACCTGCAGTCCACTATTCTCCTTTAAGGGGATCAAGGGACAAGGAGGGAGTTGAAGAATTGTAAAAGACAATAATGAGCTTGGTATTTTGTCATAACCACTCTACATGAATTCTGTGGACAAGAGACTATAGCTAGTTTGTTTTAACCTGACAAAACTGGACCACTCCCACAACTTGAATGTGAAGTTGCATTAAAGTCTGTGAGCCTTCCATGATCATAATTTAAATCAACCCTCCAATCTGACAACACCTGGCCATCAACCAAACTGAAATATGTTAAAGACTTTTTTCAGGTTAAACAGCCAACAGGAACAGACTGTATACAGACGAAACAGAACACAAGCTAACCTGCAGTTCATTGTCAGGTATCAGTGGGAATCCCTCTCTGAACCAAGCAATGGTGGGCTTGGGCTGGCCAGTGACAGTGGCACGGAGGGTTACTGGCTTGCCCTCAGTCACATGGTGGTCAGTCAGCAGGAGGGTGAACCTGGGAGCCACAGCCGGAGGCTCCTCCACTACTGGTGCCAACTCTGGCACCGCTGCAAGTACGGTAATATTAGTCATCATCACTGGGTAGTTATAAATAAGGCAATACCTTATGATACATAGACATAAAAAAAAAAAGATGCAAGGAGGAGTTGGAGAGACAGGAAATACTTCCTAAAATAAATTTTTATTTCAGAAAAGCTTTTCCACAGCATAACAAGTGGGTAATAAATGTGGTATGAATAGACATCATAAGCTGATATAGGAAACATCAGAAAGTATTATCACAAGAAAGTTACCCCCATAGGAAAATCAATGTACATGTTGTGTACTTAGAAAATACAAACAATGCAAATGCTATACCATTACCAGGTATGTCTTTTGTCATCACAATAAAACTGACTAGTATATCCTAGATTCAGAATTTCTCAGTCAGTATCATCATCCTAATCATATTTCAGACTAAAAATGGACTGGACTGAATCAAACAAAAAGGTAAATTAACATCATCATATTCATTATACCAATCTTTCTTTTTTTCCAAAACTGAGAATGAGGTGAGGTAAGATCCAGAAAGATGGAAAGAGGAAGTACAAAAGTGGGAGAAGTGTACTCACATTTTTGTGTGAAAACCATTATCATAATTATCATCATCTTATCATAACCCTGTATCCCTCTAGGAAAATATGACGTGGGTAGAATTCAGAAAAAGAATAAAACAGAGAAATACTTTACCTACAATAATACTCATCATAAGTCATGCTCAATGTTCAAGAAAAATGTAGCCAATGCCTCTCCTTAATATATGAAAAGAAACTCTACTGGCAAACAACCTTCAGGATTCAAGAACAAAGTTGATGCCTCTCCCAGAAATAAGATAAAATATTAAAAAGAGTTTAAATTAAACTCCTGGCAACTTACTCTCTACAGCAAGATTTGTTAATCCTTGGCCATCCTCTCTGGAATTAAGGTGTCAGGCTACAGATACACAAAATTTACCCTCAACATTCAAGAAGCACGCAGTCGATGCCTCTCCAGCTGAATTCATGGCAACAACCCTGTATATGCCTGCATCCTCCAAGAAGGCCTCCTGTATGACCAGCGAACACCGGTCACCATGGAACAGCAGCTTGAAGTCACTGGATTCTTTGACGGGTGTGTCATCATGATACCATATGACCTGGTGTAATACAAAAACAATCATGACCTTAACCAAAGAAAAGAGATATCAAACATCTTCAGCTTAAGGGCATCAATTTTATTCAGTTCATGCTGCTGAATGATGATTTTGTTTAACCTGGAGGAGAACCCCCTGTAGTGAATGGGTTAACAGAGATTGTTTTGAACTCCTTCCATATGAGGGGTTGTTCCTTAGGCTGAATAAACTCATCTGACAGTAAGAAGAATAGTTATGATGTCATTGTAGTGAAGGGGTTAGGTATACCATTATACAGGTATAGTATTTGTAGCACCATGCATTTACCAGGCCTGAGCCATGTTCAAACCCTTTCATCAACTAAGACATTCAGTATTGTGAGGGGATGAAAGGATCCTATACCAGAACTAAAATAATTAAAGAACTTCAGAGCTGAATATCCCAACACCAACATTACTGCCACAACTATAAAACTATACTGACCTCTGGCTCTGGCTGGCCAACGATGACACAATCTAGCCTGGCAGTGGTTCCTTCCTTGACCGTAGTATCCTTCAGTGGCATCTGTATCGATGGCTTCACCGGCTCAACATCAATGTCAGATGTCACCTCAGAGTCACTGGTCTCAGTTGGAATGCGGCCCTGTTCCAACAACAGAATGTATCGGTACTGTATTGGATAATACTGTACTGTAGTAACAGCCATTCCTAGTATAACTCCCTTTAAGGTGTAGGGGCACAAGGCAAAGCTTCCATAATCCAATATCTTTATGGGTAGATAATCGGCCAACTCCCTTTGATAGTATTATGATAATAAAGCCTCCAGTCATGTCCTGCGGATCAAACCTATAAAACCAAATTACAAAATGACTACTACCTCTAAAACTAATGCATCAATTTCTCCTGAATTTACGGAACTTGTAGTACGAAAAAAAACTGTGATATTTTGCAAACATTCCAGGCATATTATGAGGATTTACAGCAGTTGATAACTTTGAGCTAGTATACTCATGATGTTTTTCAAAATTCATGATACGGACTTTTTAAAAAATTATATTAGAGACTACACCACAAAGTACTAATAAAAAACTGGGAGGGTGTATGTATCTTGGATTCAGTTACTGCTGCCACTGCTGATGTATCCTACAAAGACAACAAAATCGAACATCAAGTTATCATTAAAACTCGTATGCCTACTGAAATAACACACAGATGCTTATAAATATTAGGAGTAGAATAGTCAGCCTCTAAAGCAAGCAGGAATACACTTTTCATTAGCTACTGACATGGAAGATCTTCAGTACTGGTCTCTGATCTGTACTGAGATGTGAATCAGGGAAGAAGGAAGTCTTAGATAGCACATCCACACATGAATTCTACACGCAGGATTATCAGTTCCCCTAACAACAAGGACATGATATAAAAAATCTACCTAATCAGTAATGTACCATGCCATATAATTACAAGGTGGTAGGTGGTGGTGACCATCATCCACTCACTTGATGTAAGGCTGCCTACTTTATCCTTCACCTTTATCATTCCTTTTTTGTGTCCTCCTCTTTCTCTCATCTTTATTGTCACTTTTTAGTCTCTTCTTTGCTTTTCTGGTGACTTTACATTGAGTGACAAGCCTAATGGTTTCCAGTGACAAGCCTAATGGTTTTCCGTAAGCCAGGAAACCATTTATAATGCCGGGTGGAAACCATATACTGTATATAACTAACCCAAAGAAGTTCCCTAGTGTCAACAAGTGGGTTGGCGGAGGGTTAGTGCCCCTCCCTGTAAAATAACTAACTCAAAGGCAAATGGCCACCCCTTATGGGATTATGGCATCTGGCTGTAGACAGATAGAGAAATTAAATTACACTCTGAAATTAGCTACTTGCCTTGACAGAGACACTGGCTGAACACTGCGCTTCTCCAGCTGAATTCTTTGCCACCACAGAGTAAGTCCCTGCATTCTTTGGGAAGGCCTCAGACATGACAAGGGTTGCAACTTGACCATCAAATGCAATCTGTTTAGAAGAAATAAGGAAAATAAACAGTTAAATAGAAATACATTCTGATGTATTTCTATGGCTGCCACTTGACAACACAAAAAAATATATATACTGTATCTGGAAAATACAAAAAAATATACAGCTAAACCTATTCAAATACACCAAAATCTGACCCCTAGTTTATTTCAAAAAGAGAAAACTGAACAAAAAGTACCTTCAAACAATGGGAGGAAAGAGATGATTAAGTAGTACAGTAGCAGAATGAAGATCAAATGAACAAAAGATCAATCCTAGGCTGGGACAGATAATGGTTTGGAGACTAGAATTTCTTCACAGTTGTCTTAACTGATTTTTCACATGGTCTGATGCTAAAGAAGGATTCTGTCTTGCAGCGGAACCAATACAACCGCACGGCTCCACTGCTTGGTTATACTGTATAAATGTCCCTCAAATCCCTCCCTGTCATTCAAGAGGAGGATGGTGGATTGTAGGAGAAGGGCAACTTCAGCCTGCAATCCACCACATTCATTTTGATGAGGAGGCCACATAAGCAATAGTATCCACCTTCACAGCACCAAAACTCACCTTGCAGTCTGGCGTCTCCTTGACTGGCTTACTGTTATGAAACCATGTAACAGTCGGGGTGGGTAAGCCAGTCACATGACACTCCAGCTTAAACTTCTGACCTGCTCGAGCCATCACGTTGCTCAGAGGCATCTTAAATTTGGGCTTCTCTGTGACTTCAACAGCTGCAATGAAAACACTGCTTAATTATCTGAGTTCTAGGATTTTCTTCATATGAACAACATTTCCTGAAGTACAGCTTAAAAAAATTTCAATATT
Organism: Birgus latro; assembly: GCA_018397915.1. NCBI lineage: Eukaryota > Metazoa > Arthropoda > Malacostraca > Decapoda > Coenobitidae > Birgus > Birgus latro. The sequence continues at coordinate 32,791 of JAGKTI010002898.1, forward strand.
TTTACATCCACTGAAGCTTAAAAGATAATCAAGATAATTCTTAATATCTTGACTGCTCAGATTTTTCATAGTTTTAAGCTCTTCGTTGCTTTCTATCAGCTGAACAAAATTAACTGGTGTTATCCCGAATACAACATCTTATTGAAAAAACAACAATGAAAAGGCTGTGCAAAATAGTTATTCTCTTGACCACTACACAGTCACTCAAATGAATAAAAATGGAATGGTAGTAGCCTCAATAAAACTTCCAGCTACATCTATAACAATGGTGAAGTTCACTGCAAGGATACACTTCAGATTAACAAACTGATAAATATCAGAGATAACTGAAATATTATGAGTCTGTCCCTTCTTCAGTATAAATATTAAGTACAAAATGTTAGATCATATCAATCAGAAACACAGCTCATCAGCATAAGATATGGCAAAACATCATATACCGTAGTTAAAAAAAAATAAATAAAAAAAAAATCTTACCTGTCACAGTGAGCTTTGCCTTTGTCACATCTTCACCCAGGTCATTGGTGGCCTTGCATGAATACTCAGCTTGATCCTCCAAGAACACCTCCTCGAACCTCAGCACACAGTCACCATTGTTATAAGTGATGACATAATCTGGCGACTCATCCACGCAATTCCCATTCTTGGCCCAGGATACAACAGGGAGTGGATGGCCTTCAACTGTGGCCTCAAGTTGGAAGGAGGAGCCCTCTTGTGTTGAGGAGTCCACGAGTCTCTTGATGAAAACTGGGGGTGCCATGACTTCAATGGGTTCTGCCTCTGTCGGGTCAAAGTTATGGTATTAGCCTCATATCATATAATGTATATAAACAATACAACGTTAACTCCTTCACTGCAAGAGGTCTTTCCTAAAACTGTGAAGAAGTGGAAATGTTTTTAATTCCCTTACAATGACAGGTCTTGAACTATGTTGAATAAAACAGTCTAGCAAAAGCAAGACAATTACAAGGTATTATCATAGTGAATGAAATAAATGTACAGTAGGTATTCTTGCCTTTGACTTAAAAAAAAAAAAAAAAAAAAAGGCCACTGTACTGAAGGACTATGTCTACAGTAAATCTGGTATTTCTGCCTCTGGGTGTGAGAATGATATCTTGAGATCTAATGATTTAAGGTACTGCACCAGATATGGCCCATAATGGACTAAACCCAAAAGGTAGCTGGGGTTTACTGCTAACCTAATGCCACTCTGAGAAGAGCAACTGGGCACTTCTCAACTTAAATGTCTGAACTGAGTAGCCTAGTCCCGAATTCATACATTCCTGATAGGCAATGAAAGATCTCGGATGAGTAGGTGGACAACAAGAATAACACAAATATGTCATCAAACTTAAAGAAACAATTCAACAGTAAGTCTGGTGTTCTTGCCTTTGACTGTGAGAGAAGCTGTAGTCTCAGCAATCCCAGCAGCATTCCCAGCCCGGCAGGTGAAGAGAGCAGAGTCCTCAGTAAACGTTTCCTCGATGGTGAGGGTACACACACCCTCCTCATGGCTGGTCTTGTAGTCGGGGTTGCCAGTGATACTCATGTTGTCCTTCAGCCACTCCACCTCAGGCATTGGCATTCCTATAACCCTATGATACAGCAGAAAGTAACAAATCAATCATGCTGTCCTGGCTGAATAACACTAACAGAGGTGATCAAGGAAGTTTTAACATCACTGACTGCTAATTTCTCATAGCTGAACACACAACAGATTACAGTACTCACAGTGCAACGAAGAGAATCTAACCACGACCTCACAAAATGGCAATCCGCAACATAACTAAGTTTACCAGGTAGCAGTAGCAGTAGTAGTTGTTGCAGTCCCATGTTCATCTGAATGAATACCCTGTGAATTGATGGCTGAAGCTGCCCCTCTCCCTACTATCCTTCTTTCAGGGAATATGGAGGGGGTTGAGGGATGTTTGTATAACTAGGCAACTACACCATCCAATTATATCTGTGCCACCATATGAAGGCATTTCTCACAGCACGAAGGTACATCAACTTTTATACACTTCACTACATGCTTACTTGCACTCAAATGTAAACTTGACTCCCTCAGTAACCGTGGCTCCAACCAATGGTGTGAGGAAGACAGGGCCCATGGGCTGCGGCTCATCGTCAATTAGCTTGGCCTTCTTCGGGGGTGGAGTCTCTTCCTCTCTTGGAGGCTCTTCTGGTGGCAGTGGGATGGCCTCGGTCTGGATTTCTATTTCAACCTAATGAATAGTACAGTATAATGGAAAATCAGAAGGAAATTAAAATCATAAGTTAGAAAACTAAATACAGTACCAATACAGTAACAATTAGTCTATCTATCTATCTATCTATTGCCAGACGCCTTAATCCCATAGGGGGTGGCCACAAACAAATCGCCTCCATGTCGCTCTGTCCCCCACCATTTCACTGCCCCGCTCCCAGCTCACACTCCCTCTCTCATATATCTCTCCACTCCGTCCCTCCATCTCATTCTCAGCCTCCCCCTCCCTCTACCCCCCACCACCTCACTCATACACTCTCCTCATCAGTCTCTCTCTCTCTATCCTCTCCACATGCCCAAACCACCTTATTGTGTTTCTCCTAACGCTTCCAATCACACCCACATCCACACCACGACGCTCCTTCACTTCCTCATTAGTCATAAGCTAGAAAATTAAATTCAAATTACATTAAATTTTATACTAAGTACTCTAGTTATGAAAAAACACAAAGTATACTTATTTTACTTTGAGAAAGACAGCAATAGTTAATCACATATTACCCTGTTTGAGGTGTACGAGTCCAAGTCTAAGCTACAGTTGTCCAAAATATTCAAGGGTTACAGACTGACTTACAATCCCGATGGCATTATGTGATAAAAGACTACAGTAAGACCTCACTATAACGGACTAATTGGGGCTCAGGCCAGTCCGAAATATGCAAAATTCCGATAAAAGCGACATCCGGACTTACCCCTGCTAATCTGGACTTTTTCCGATATATCAGACATTAGTCCGGATTGCATCAGTGGTTTTCACCACCATTGCAGTATTGTACTGTGTTATACCTTCACTACATTAATCAAATGGTATAATAATACTGTACTGTGCACTGAAAAACATGTCTTTTACTTGTCTTATTGTGGTGAACATAGCTGAAGTTGTCAGGCAGTCCGGACTACTTTCTGGCTTTATCGGACTTTTTCCGATATATAAGAGTTTAGTCCGGTAGCTCCTCGAGTCCGATAAAAGCGAATTCCGGTCTACTGAAGTCCGTTATATCGAGGTTTTACTGTACTCAGAATTTCAAACTCATGTTCAAGGCAGGGCTGCCACTTAAAAGCTAGAGTGATGACTGATACCAACCCTCTCTGGCACTATCGGTTCTATCGGTATGGCCATTGTTCTTGCTACTTCCTCAGCTGCCATTCTTGCTTCCTCCGCAGCCATGGCAGCTAGTCTCGCTACCTCTGCCTCTGCCTTAGCTGCTTCAAGGGAAGCTGCTAGCTCCTCCTTTTCCTGAAGTATACAATTGATTATATAGTAAGTCCTTGTAATGTCAATTTATTTATTCTTGGTGGGGGGGGGACTATTCACATTCAAAATAAATTACAGAAAAATTGTCATTAAAGATCCTTCAGTAACTATAAGCCAGCCCACCTGTTTCTGCTGATTTAAAGTACAGTACTGTACAAAAAGAACACAAATAGTTGCGTAATTTTTAACCACTTTCTTCTCTAACATGAGGACTGCCTGTCCAAATGTCCTGCCAGTATTTCACAAACATAGTATGACAACTAGTTCTTAACTATAATTCTGTATGGCTATGAAAGCTACTTCCAGATGGTATAGATGTCATAGATGTCCATGAGATAGCATTTCTAGATACTCAGTTCTTCACGGAAAACAAAAAAATCTATTAAACTGAGAGACCAAAGGTTACTATAATGATCGATGTATGCATATTACTTACATAAGGCAAACTTCTGTATTTCAAAATATCAGCAACATAAGTAAGTTATTGTTCATATTCACCTTCTTCTGTTTTTCTCTGTGCTCCTCAGCTGTTTTCAGATTTTCTCCCATCATTTTCAGGCTCTGAATGATTCTCTGAAAACTGTCAATCATGTGTGTGTTCTGATGACTTACAATCTCGATCTGTAAATGGTAAATTATTAGTATTCCTGAATTTCAAGTGTATTTTTTATCATCATCATCATCATCACCTCAACTCTTATTCCCAATGAACAAAACAGGATCCAGAAACAGACAGCACCAAAGTGGGAAAACTATTTAATGTATGCCCAATGAAATGGGCCATAGAATCACTGCACATTATTCCAATTCTTTAGTGTTCATTCATCACTGGAAAAGAGTGAAAAGTTACTAGTTTCTTACTCTCTGTGCATCACAAAAGGCAACTAAATGGGGTGGGAAAGGTAAGATAATAACCTTCCCTTTCTGTACCTGTGCAGAGACATGATAACCCAGCACTGCAAGCAGTCCTATACCTTCTATGCACAGAGTAGAAGACTGTACTTTTACATGGGGCTTCCATTCTCTAATTCTTGTTCCCACAGAAAATACAAAGCCCAGCTACACACCTCTCCCATCCCATGTTAATGTGAAATGATGCATAAGTACGATGGGTAGTTAATAATTTCTCATTAACAGCTAACTGTCCTGTATTCAATGTCACTCTTGAATGAATTTATTCCTATTATACAATTACAGTTAAGAAGCACACCTGTAACAAACTATATAAACTGATCTCCACTACTTTTCAAAAGCTAATGTAAATCTGTACACATAAATTATCAGCTGGGGAGGTAAGGGAGGTATTTTGGTATTCATCACCTACCTACAGTGACACCAACAATCATTTAACTCCTATCTTATTCCACCCACCTGCTTAGGCTTGGCATCCCCATACAACTGAAGACCCAAGGATGACATTTTGGTTATCCTGGCCTGCTGGACCTCCTCGCCCGGGTGCAGGAAATGCTCAATGCGCGTTCTGAGTTTGTCCGCTTGTTCTGGGCTCTGGATATTGGCAGACTCCCCAGCCACCTCTACCAGAAGCTTGCTGCCTTGCTTGAACCAGTCCTCTGCCTATAACAAAGATAAATTTGTGAAACAGTGCTGAGGGCAAGAAACTCATTGTGTATAGCACATGACATATATTTACAGAGCTTTTATTTGAATCTTGGAGTGGATAGCTAATTGGAGATACTGAGTCCTTGCCTGTAAAATACTCATTCTCCTGACAACCCCCCATATATCACACGGAAGAGGTACCTGTACAGTTTAAACCTCTTAACAAGGGAGATTCAACCCTGCAGCATCCCTTTTAATGGACTGGTCATAACTAACAGCATGTACTGTATTAACTATGATACACAGTATTACAGTAAAACATTTTAAAGTTAATTATATGTGCAGGATATCAATGAACTCAATTACTACAGAATAAAACTGGTAGTATAGTTGACCTTCACTATTTGTGGGGGTTCTGTACCAGACTCCCCCTGCAAATGGGTGAAATCCACAAATCACTGGTTTCACTGTTTAACTACTGTATTTCCATTGCCAACAGACCCACTATGGGACCTGTAATTTTTTTTTTTTTTTTTTNGCATACTGTTCCTTCCAAGAAAAAGCAAAAACAATACAAAAGAGAGCCAAATTCAAGATCCATTCATTTCGAGATGCCTGGACACACTGCGTTTGAAAGACTGGAGATCATAGGAAGTAGGAAATACAGACAGAGGAAGACAGTTCCAGAGTTGACCAGTTGCATAAATGAAGGACTGGGAGTAACGGTTAACTCTTGCATTAGAGAGTTGGACAGAAAAGGGATGAGAGTTTGTTGCTAGACGGGTACTATGTGCCCATCGTAGAGGTGGAGGGATGCAAGCAGACAGTTCAGAGGAACAGTGACCGTTGAAGTAGCAATTGAAGAGAGATAAAGATGCAACAGTGCGGCAAAGAGACAAAGGTTGAAGGGAATCAGTAAGAGGAGGAGAGTTAATGAGACGAAAAGCCTTTGACTCCACCCTATTGAGAAGAGCTGCATGTGGGGAGCCTCCCCACACATGAGAGTTGTACTCCATACACGGGCACATTAATACTTCCTAAAAAGATAGTACAGGATGATACACAAGCTTTTCTGGGTACAGTGTACTGTACTCACCTATGTGATGATGATGATGACGATGAGAGTTTGCCCTGTGCTGAAAAGCACATACCTATACAGAGTAACTTTATTTATTTTTTTTTTTTTAATGAGTTCGACTCTGGGCATAGGCTTCACAGCCTGCTATCAAGGCCCAGCAGTCCTCCTACATACCATACACCTCTACATGTCACCACTTGCACAGTTTAACTGTACAGGACAATACTTCTCATACAAAACATGCAAAAAATCATTTATGAACCAATTGGAACACCTGATGTTGTGGCAAAAGCAGGAAATATCTTCCTGTGAATTTTTAAAATAATTTCTCAGAAAAATCCATGAATATGCAAACCCACAAACAGTGAGAGTTGACAGTATCTCACTTTGGGACTCACTGCAAATCTAAGACAGATACCATAATGTAACACATAAACTTCTGCTGGAATCATATGAAGTATCTCAAGGACTTTATCCTTACGCACTGGGTGTCGGTCGGGACCAACGCTCAAGGGGTGCATGGGTAACAACGGGTGTTGGTAGGACCGCAAATGCAATCTCGCCACAGTTTGAATTTGCTGCCCTGTGATCTCGTCACCAAAGGATAAGGAGAGACTCCTGCCAGCCAACGCAAGCATTGTTCAGACTTCTCAGTGACTTAGCCAGGTGAAAAGCGATGTCATCAGAATCCACCTCGTCCGATTCTGTCCCCGCCTCATGAGAACCCCTTGCCTCATCCACCCCTGCCAAGCCTCTGCCCAAGGATACCTGATGTGCAACTGATGTGTTTGTTTGTCTGTATATTATAAGTGATAATGAAAGTTCAAAGCTGATAAATGATGCTGAGTTTGTAAATATCTTGAGTTACCCTAGCAATAATGAATGAAAACCTATGTCACACCTACAGAAAATGTTTTTGGCTGGACTTCTGTATTTTTCTTGGTCCTGAAATTATTATATGAAATATGTAATATAAATGAAAATGTGATATCAAGTACAAACAGAATAAGTGCTAAAGAACATAGGTAGTACCGTAAAGTAAGTAGTAAACTATGTGTTATCGCAAGTTGGGGCCGCCCACACAGACACGAAGACATCCCGGTTCAAGAACCAAAAGTTACTCATTTTCTTCACGTCCATACTCATGGACATGACCTGGGGATGCTTTCATTTGCAAGAAGAAGAGTTGGTGAGTGAATTTGTCTTTAATTTGTTTCCCTAACTGCTATATTTTCCTGGATATGAAGGTTTGAAAAAAGACTATTTTGGGAAAAATGCCCATAAGGAGAGAGCAATGGAGCCAAAAAGAGTCAAACGTTTAGGGGTTAATGAGCTACGAAATTCTTCAATGAAGATAATTTTAAGTCCAACACAACTTCAAAAGAAGAAAGGTACTTACTTCTTCCACCAGTTTGTAGAAGACAATGGAGAGCTCAATGGACTTTTGTGACTGGCCAACCTGCATCTGGAAGGTTGACCATTTCTTCTCAAGTTCGGCCAAGTCTTCCTTCACTTCACCTGAGTCATCCTCTGGTCCCAGCATTTTGGTTGCCGTTGACACGAATGTCTGGATGCGTTTTTCTAGCATCTGGAATATTGGTACATTATAAAAGTCAATGATGCTTCAAAATAACACAGATGGCATCTCTCTTCTTTCTAGCCTTACAAACTGAATACCAAACCTACAAGCAATATATCCTAAAGGCACTGTTATTCGCACAACACTTTTTATACATTCTAGATGTCATGATTCAAATAGTTTATAACATTAGGATAAAAATGCATGATACTTACATCAACAGTCTGCTTGAATTGGTTAAACGCATTCTGCATACCCCTGGCAGATCCTAGAGAGTCACCATAGTTTCCTTTCATGCGGTTTAGTTGCTCACTCAAGTCACGTAGCTGGTCACTAATCACCTGGAATATTCAGTCACATGTCTTAGTATAACATACTGAAACTTCTGAGCCTATCTTTATCATTTTTGCCTTGCGATGAATATAAATGTATGGTAATGGCTATAATATCTCATCTTTACGATGGGGTAAATGGAAAAGGTTTTTTACTTCTTCAACAAGAGAGACCTGCCCAATGCTAAAAGTGGTGTCAGTATTCCATCCATCCATCCATAAACCAAATCTTTTCTGCCCCATCAGGAGTACAGCAGTCCTGGGCTAGCCTACTCAGTCCTGACATTTAAGATGAGGGTGGTTAATCTCATTTGCCCCTGAGTGGCAGTATGTGAACAATAAATTCCAACCCAGCTTCAGATATAACCCTTACAAGCTCAGTCTTTGTGGAATGCCTTAACCCACTAAACGACCTGGCATCATTTGGTTATGTGGTTACACCCAATATATGGAGTATGTGGTTTCCAGGTTTATAGGAAACCATTCAACTTGTCACTTAGTGTTGAGTCACCTATAGGCAACACCACAATGAGAGAGTGGATGGTGGGCAACCCCAACAATAAGGTTAAAAATGGCATTGTTAAATTGATACACAATGCAACTGCCAGGGCCAGGGGGCCCGGTATAGGGCCTAAGACAATATTACCATAATCCAGAACATTTATGAGATAGTGGCCATAACAGAGATGGTAGCATTAAATGATCAAAAAACCTACAGCTCTCTTTCATATTGTTTTTGTTTTTTCTGGGAAGGAACAGTATGCAGGCCCATGGTCTTTGGTTCCTTCTTCCTTGCATTAAAAAAAAAAAAAAAAAAAAAAAAAAGGATTCAGGCCTTCCCCTCCAACTGTTAACCTCTTCATCATGTGGACATCTTTGTTTTATTTGAGCTACCTCCAGGTGATTTTGCTCTGCTCAGGACAGACTTTTTGAAATGAATGTTTATATATAGCCTTCATTAACCTCTCCAGTGCAATATGGTTCTCTTACAATGAATAAAATTACCTGGTGTTGGCAAGAATAAAGACATCATTGTTGTGGCAAAGGTAAGACTACCTGACAAAGGATTAAAATCTAAATGCTTAGTTGGGGGTCAAAAGTTTGCCTCATATACTGTGTTACCTCTCATACTTACAGTAGCTCTTTCCTCTGCTGGCTAATATTCAAAAGGTGAGAGAAGCTTGGTGTGTTTTTCTGTCCACAGATTGTTTTCAATAATATTATATTACATAAAGGAAAATGATGGATATGCCTCAAGTGTGAAAAAGAAACAGAGGAATAGCAGGCGAACTTTTCACCTTAACTGTTCATAAGCTTCAGTTACGTGTTATGTGGCGTACCTGGAGATCGACGTGGTACTGCGACCGCTTGAGCTGCCTCTCCAGCATGTGTTGGTGCTGTATCCATACCTTCTCGAACTCCTGCCCACGGCGCGTCAACAACTCCTCTATCGTGTTTATATCCTGAGCAGCTGCCTCGGGAGGGCACTGGACACAACAAGTAAAACAGTAAGTCTTCTTTACAAACTGCCTTTCTGATGTTCTTTTTCTGCTATCAACAGGGATGAACACTGAACACAGCAGGTAATAGTGTGGGTCTTCATTAGTATAAGCCACCATTTTTAGATTCTTGTTTTTCTATCAACAGGAAGACCTGAACAGAACATGCTATAAGTAAGTTCTTGTTCTACGCTGCCTTTTTCAACTTTCATATTTCCTATTATGTCCACAGTTCATCATCCAAACCCATATTCCCATGCATGATAGGATGAGATAAGATCCAGAAATGAAGAAGAGAAAGCAATAAAGTGGGACAACTATCAAAGAGCAAACTATGCAAGATGGGCCACACAACCCACTCACAGATTCAAGCCTTCAAAATTCTGACTAAGTCTTGAAAATGAAATCAACATCCATATCCTACCTCTCACCTAAAAGATAGTGTGAAGCAGGATCAAAAAGCAAGGAAAGGGAAAGCTTAAAATTATGAGAGGTATTATGTGAACCCTATAATCATTCACCTGTCATTCATGCCTTCAGAATCATAACTCCACCTTACAAGCATCATTTTCAATTTTGAAGGCTCCAACATGCTTGCATGTGTTGGCCTTGGTCTCCTACTGGCAGCTCTCCATGCTGCTCGATCTTTGGCAGCCTCCTTGTTCAATCCCTTAACCCTGAGGTCACATTTAATGACCTCGTCCCATGTCTTTCTCGGTCTACCCCTCCCCCAATACTAACACTTTCTCACCTTCTGCACCCAATTATCATCTCCCATTCTCTCCACATGTCCAAACCACCTCAGCCTACCTCTCCTCATCACAACACCAATACACTCCAGTCCCATCCTACCTCTCAACTCTTCCATCGTAAACCCAGCCCCACAGGCCTTGCACGCAGAGATGCACTGCACATGCACCTAATCATTGTCATTTCTGTATGTTTAAGCCCGTGAATATCCTCTTCCTTTACTGCCCAGGTCTCACTACCATACAGCATCACATTCCTAACACATGCTGCATACAAAGACCCCTTAACACGTAAGGAGAGTCCTCTCAATGTCAGGAGAGGCAACAGCTCCCTGAACTTCTTCCAGCCACTTCTCACCCTAGCAACTGAGCTAGCTCCAGCCCCACTTCCTGCACATAACATGTCTCCCAAATAACAAAACTCTTCCACACACTCATTAGACTCACCAGCAAGTTCAATCCTTTCACGCCTAACAATCTTCACCTGCTCTCCCCGACACGCCGCACACATAAAATCAGCATTATCTCGCAATCTACCTCTAATATCACTACATCTCTTGTGCACCCATTTATCACAAACACTGCACAAGATGGAATTACTTCCCACACCTTTGTGGCAAACTGCACGTGGCCACTCTCCCTCTCCTCTGATTGTACCGCCACCAACCCTAGATATCATCACTTTTGTTTTATCTGCATTTACCCTTAAGCCCTTGTGCCCCATACCATCTCTCCATTTCTTAAATCTTTCCTCCGCATCCTTTTCATTCTCTGCAATCAACACCAAATCATCAGCATACATCTCCCACAGGAGTCCATCTCTGAAGCCACGTGAGAGGACTTCAAGTACCATGACAAACAACAAGGGACTCAAAACTGACCCCTGATGCACACCAAAATTCACAGAACACTCATCACTCAAAACTCCATTCACTCTTCCCTGGGTGGGAGCACCCACGTACATGGCCATAACCACCCTAACCAGCCACCCTTCCAACCCTAGCTTTCTCATTGTCAACTTCACCACCTCTCTAGGGACTCTGTCAAAGGCCTTTTCCAAATCAACAAAAACAAACTACAATTCCCTTTTCTTTCCAATATATTTTTCCTTATGCCTTGCCTGGCATAAACCCAAACTGCATCTCATCAATATTCACTCTTTCTCTAATCATACCTTCTAGAACTCTCTCCATTACTTTCATTATCTGATCTAAGAGCTTTATACCTCTGTAATTTCCCCTTTCCAGGGCATCACCCTTCCCTTTGTACACATTTACAATTACACTCTTCAGCCAATCATCTGGGACAACACACTCATATACAGTATAATCATATTTATTAGGTCAGTGACTAACCTCACCCCAGTATCTCCTGAGGCGTTCAACATTTCAGCAGTCAACCCAGACACACCTGCCGCCTTCCCCACCCGCATCCTGCCTATTGCCTCACTCACAGTAGCAGTGCCAATCAAAGGCCAAGGGCCAAACACTGGATCTGCTGGCTCCAAACCTTCCCTATCCCAGTCAAACTCCTCATTCAACAAGCGGCTAATGCTCTTTCCATGCATCTTTAATATCCCCACTGTTCACCACTACCCTTCCTTCACCATTCTTCACACACTGCTCACCTACAATGTCCCAATTATCCCTCTTCACCTGATTTGCCACCCTAAAAATCATATTTTTCCTTTCTCCATGATTTAGATTATCAAGTAAAAGTCTCTGTGACTCAGACTTCGCCCTGTATACCTCTCTTCTAGCCCTGCGCTTGGCAGCCAAGTACTCCTCCCTGTTACCACCCTTCCTCCATTCCCGGAAAAGCCATCTTTTCTCCTTAACTGCAGCTTCTACACCCTCATCCCACCACCAAGTTACTTTATGTCTTGGTGGGCCTCTTGTCCAACAGCATATTGCATTGGTAACTCTCAAGAGGTTGTTCTTAAGGGCTCAATACTGTTCATTAACGCCTCTATCTACGGCTCCCTGTTCAGCCACCACTCTCCTCATCTCACTATAAAAGGCATCCCTTACTGATTGGTTTCCCAGCTTCCATATTTTCCTCCTAGGTACATATGTCCTCCTTCTCATCACTAGTTCCTTAAGCACCATGTCACAAATCAATAGTTTGTGCTGCTGCACACACTCCTCGCTTCCTATAACTTTAACATCCCTCAGTAACCTTCTATCAACCCTCCTGGCCAGAAAATAATCGATCTGACTGCTATTTCCCCCGGACTCATAAGTAATCAAATGACTCATTCTTTTTCTAAAATGTGTGCTGCACACAATCATGTCCATAGCCTCCCCAAACTCGAGTATTCTTTCCCCTTCCGCATTCCTCACACCATATACACATCCCCCACGGACTCCTTCATAACAATGAACTGCTTCACCCACATGACCATTTAAATCCTCTCCCAGAACCACTACCTCATCATCGCCCATACCACCTACTACACATATTAAATCATCCCAAAATCTATCCTTCTCTGCATTATCCAATCCTGCCTGTGGAGCATATGCCAACATAATTGCAATCATTTTCCTACCGATCAAAATTTTCACTACTAATATCCTATCACTTACTCTCATAACATTCATAACATATTCCACTCATTTCTCCACAACCAACACACCCACACCCCCATATCCATCAGTTCCCCCCGCCAAAACAACTTATAGTAGCAATCCTTCCCAAAAATCTTTCTGGCTGATCCACCCCTGTACTGGACTTCCTGCAAACATGCCACATCCACCCACCTCCTACTGAATGCCTCAACGACTTCCCCTGCTCTTCCCCTCAGACTTCCCACATTCCCACTCTAAACCCCCTGGGTGATTTACTGTCCTCAGGCTTGCTTTGATTCTTATATTTGTAAGTCACAGTCGGTAAGATAAACGGGGGGGTAAACATTCCACAGGCCCCTCCCATTGCACAGTCCTAGGTCCAGGCAATGGATCTGGGACCCCTAGCCCACCAGCTTACCAGTGGCTGTGCTAGTGGCCTTGGGACACCCTGCCAAGACAGCTGCATGGACACCCTCCAAGCGCTCCTTGGAACTGCAACTGCCCCGCCATTATACACCCACTGATAGAGCTACTCCTGGAGTACTACTTATTATCAGGAATGAGGCCAAAGTATTCTTACACATTACACAAAAAAATAGGTGCCAAAAAATAAGCAAAATACATAGTTCCCAATATTTACCTGTTCCTTAAGCTTGGTAATGATTGAGTCAGCTTCATTCTGTGCAAACTTCAGGAGCTCCATCACTGCCTGCCTAGATGCCTCATGCTCACGCAGCTGACCCTCCACACCTCCAATGTCAAGGCTCACTGCACCAAACTGAGACTCCAGTTTGTCACATGTACGATGGATCTGCGGAAGTTAATCAACAATGCATAAATACGAGTAAGTCTGATTATGGAACACAGTATAATATGAGCAAGAACTGTGCAAGGATGTATTTTGGTACAAAATACCCTACTCCTGCACACTGGCGAAACATGATTCTTAATGCTTATCCTAACCATACCCTACTAAAACTGAGCAAATCTAAATAATCTGAACATTACCACACTGCATGACAGCTTAATACAGTATTTCACCATTCATCATCTAATCCTGTGTTGCACCATGAGAAGCATAGGAGCTCGGGGCTAGGCAAGTTGGTCCTGACATTTAAGATGAGAGAGTGACCACCCTCACACATCCCTAAGTGGCATTATGTTTTTTTTTTTTTTTTTTTTTT
>JAGKTI010002898.1:49520-62266 GCA_018397915.1 Birgus latro
GCGGCGAAGAGACAATGGTTGAAGGGAATCAGTAAGAGGAGGAGAGTTAATGAGACGAAAAGCCTTTGACTCCACCCTATTGAGAAGAGCTGCATGTGGAGAGCCTCCCCACACATGAGAGTTGTACTCCATACACGGGCGAATAAAACCCGTGTACAAGGTCAACAACTGTGCAGGGGTAAAGAAAGTACGGAATCGGCTTAGCACACCTAATCTCTTGGAAGCAGATTTCACAAGAGATGTAATATGTTCTTTCCAAGACAAATCCTGAGAGAATGAAACCCCAAGCATGTTCAAGGATGATGCAGGACATAACTGTTCATTATTAAACATTAGTGGGTAATCCTGAGGAAGATTTTGTCGGGTTGATAAGTGTAAAAACTGAGTTTTTGATGCATTGAAAATAACAAGATTATTTTTACCCCAGTCAGAGATACGAGCCAAATCAGACATTAGGTGTGCCATAGCCTCATCCCTCTTTTGTTGAAGCAACTGCTGAGATGGACGTTGCGGGAACCGAATGGAAAGGTGAAGGGTGGAATCATCAGCATATGAGTGGATAGGGTTAGATGTACAGCTTAGAAGGTCATTGATGAATAAAAGGAAGAGAGTAGGTGATAGGACAGAACCCTGAGGAACACCACTGTTGATAGGTCTAGGAGAGGAACGATGGCCGTCTACAACAGCAGCTATAGAACGACCAGAAAGGAAGCTAGAGATGAAGGCACTGATAGAAGGATAGAAACCGTAGGAGGGCAGTTTGGAAATTAAAGATTTATGCCAGACTCGATCGAAAGCCTTTGAGATGTCAAGTGCAATGACAAAGCTTTCGCCAAAGTCCCGAAGGGAGGATGACCAAGAGTCTGAAAGGCAGGTGAGAAGATCGCCAGTGGAGCGTCCCTGACGGAACCCATACTGACGATCAGAAAGAAGGCTGTGACAGGAAAGGTGCTTTAAAATTTTTCTGTTAAGAATTGACTCGAAAACTTTTGATACGCAGGATGTTAAAGCAATTGGACGATAGTTAGAGGGTTGGGAATGGTCACCCTTCTTTGGGACTGGCTGAATGAGAGCAAACTTCCAGCAAGAAGGAAAGGTACAAGTTGAGAGACAAAGGCGAAAGAGTTTACCTAGGCAGGGTGTAAGCACAGAAGCACAGTTTTTGAGGACAACAGGAGGGACTCCATCAGGACCGTATGCCTTTTTAGTATTGAGGCCAGTAATGGCAGAGAACACATCAGCTGAAGAAATTTTAATGTCAGACAATAGGAAGTCAGAGGGGGGAAGTGATGGAGGAATAGCACCGGAATCGTCTAAGGTGGAATTGGAGGAGAAAGTCTGAGCAAAGAGATCTGCTTTATCAGTAGAAGAAATAGCTACAGAGCCATCAGAGTAGAAAAGAGGAGGGAAGGATGATGAGGTAAAGTTGTTAGAAAGGTTTTTGGCAAGGTGCCAGAAGGAGCGAGAAGAGTTCGAGTTGGAGAGTTGGGAACATTTAGCACGGATAAAATTGTTTTTAGCAGAGCGAAGAACAGACTTAGCACGATTCCGGGCAGAAATATATAAAAGGTGTGATTCAGGGGTGGGTTGGCTCCGGTACCTCTTATAGGCCCTCTCCTTGTTGCGGACAGCATTAGAACAAGCGTGATTAAACCAAGGCTTTCTTGCATTAGTCAGAGGATATGAGAAAGGAATGTATGCTTCCATGCCTGAGAGAATAACCTCCGTAACGCGCAAGGCACACTCAGATGGCTCCCGGCCATGGAAGCAATAATCATTCCATGGAAAATCAAAGAAGTACTGCCTGAGGGCCTCCCAATCTGCAGCTCCAAAGTGCCACAGGTGGCGTTTCTTTGGAGGGTCCACAGGCCGTACTGGAGCGATTGGACATGTTAAGGTAATAAGATTGTGATCGGAGGAGCCCAACGGAGAGAAAAGATGAACAGTGTAAGCAGAAGGATTAGTTGTTAGGAAAAGGTCAAGTATGTTGGAACTCTCTCCAAGGCGGTCAGGGATACGGGTAGGGTGCTGTACAAGCTGCTCTAGGTCATTAAGGATAGAAAAGATGTAGGCTTGTTCACCAGGTGAATCAGTTAAAGGAGAGGAGAGCCAAAGGTGGTGGTGAACATTGAAATCTCCTAGAATGGAGATTTCAGAGAAAGGAGAAATGGATAGAATGTGTTCCATCGTAGAAGTAAGATAGTCAAAGAATTTTTGATAGTCAGTAGAATTAGGAGATAAGTAAACAGCACAGATATATTTAGTCAGAGAATGACAGGAAAGCCGAAGCCAGAGAGCAGAGAATTCAGAAGAATCAAGTTCAGGAACACGAGAGCAAGATAGATCGTTGCGTACGTATACGCAACAGCCACCTTTGGCTTTGAAACGAGAATAGAGAAAGTAGGAGGATACAGAAAAGGGTTTGCTGTCAGTTGCCTCAGACAGCTGAGTCTCAGTGAGAAAGAGAAGGTGAGGTTTAGAGGAGAAGAGGTGGTGCTCAACAGCGTGAAAGTTAGAGCAATAAACCCCAACCACCCCATGCATATAAACCCGCACAGTCTCAACCTTAATATTTAACTGGCCAATAACAATTCATGCATTTTAACAGTAGATAATATTTACTTGACACTGAGGAAACCTCCTGTTATTCAAGAGTTAGAAATTTGTGGGGGATTCAGGATTTCCTTGAGCTGGCTTTGAGGCATTTCCTTAAGCCAAATAAAATCATCGGGTGCCTCCTAACCTAAGATGCAGAGTTTATATTTATATAATATATCTTTTAAGTTTTACTGCACTGGATCTTCCTAAATTGGATAAAACTGTCTGGAGGTAGTCTTAATAATAAAACGTTTAATTTTTGTGAAACTGACAATCCAATTTTGCTCCCTTAAGGGCATAGGGGCCTGAGGTTAGGTTACCATAGTCCAGAACAGTTAAGTTAGGACCTAAGCCCCTAGTAGCATTTACATGATCTCAGGCCACCTCTGAGACTTGAACTATAGTGTTGTAGGCCACAGTGTGTTCTGACTTGAGAGCTTTACAAAGTCAATACTGGGCCAAAGAAAATACAAAGTTATTAAGTCACATATTAAGGATGGAATTGAGAGGTATATGAGGGAGGGGGAAGTAAGTTGAGGGGAGGGCAGTCAAATGGTGGGTGACAGAGCAACTTGGAGGCGTTTTGTCTGCAGCCACCCTTTGCAGGATTAGGGCGTCAGGCTATACATAGATAGATAGATTAAGTCACAAACAAAGGATTAAGTGATCTATCTATCTATTCTATCTATTACCAGACGCCTTAACCCCGTAAGGGGTGGCCACAAACAAATCGCCTCCATGTCACCCTGTCCCCTGCCATTTCAATGCCCTGCTCCCAGTTCACACCTCCCTCTCTCATATATCTCTCCACTCCATCCGTCCATCTCATTCTTGGCCTCCCCTCCCCTCTCCCCCCCTCCTCACTCACATACACTCTCCTCATCAGTCTCTCACTCACCTCAGCAATATTCTTGCACCACTGTATGAGCATGTGTCCTAAGATCTGGTATTCTGTGGCCTTGTTCTGAAGGTTCTGGTACAGTTGTAAAAGGGAGCTTATGACTTCATCCCTTTGCCCACCTTCATCACCTGTAGGCAAAGCAGAATTATGTTTATCATCATCATCATTATTTTCATTATCATTCCTACCTTCATCCTTACAATTATCAGTCTTGTCTCAATCATAACCATTAACCTTTGATAACTCATTTTAGCCCTGCAGATTTTTTTTATTTCATTCCTCCACCTGGTTCACTGCCTATTCAATTATGGTCAACAAAGCACTAACTTGTTACTACAGTGTTCATAACTGCCAATTCACCTTTGTATGAAACGACCTCAGCCTTCGTGATCATGTTTTGAATATCTTCTTGTGTTTTCTTCACAGCGGCCACATAGATGTTAAGGCGCTGCTCCAGAGTGGCCGCCATGCCTTCAGGGTCACTTAGGTCACCCCGGAGTAATGGACAGAAGCTCCTTTCCATTTCACCCATCTCATTTCGCATCTGGATATTATGAGGGGATTGTTGAAGGGATGCAGTTCCATATTAGGACTCCACTTCATACACTATGATTTACTTATTACTGTATATACTGCATATATATAGATGGCTTGGTAGCTAGATAGATAGAAGTACAGATATAGATAAACAGACAGACAGATAGATAGTTAGACAGACATATATACTGTAGGGAGACTCCCAGATATCGAGCAGCATGGAGAGCTGCCGTTAGCTGAAGAAGGCTGCTGCATGTAAACATGTTGGGGCCTTTCCTGGATGACAGGGCATAACCTGAGGAAGTGATAGCTAAGGGATGTCTAAGCAAAAAATGTTATATCAACGTGTGTCTAAATCCCAACCATTACGGGGCTACAATTACCTATGACATGGGCGAAAACAGTTCATTTCGTTTTGTTTTTGAAGGCTCCAACATGCTTGCATGCATCGGTCTTGGTCACCTAATGGCAGCTCTCCATGCTGCTCTATCTTTGGCAGCCTCCCTGTTCAATCCCTTAACCCTGAGGTCACACTTAATGACCTCGTCCCATGTCTTTCTCGGTCTACCCCTCCCCAAATATTAACACTTCCCACCTTCTGCACCCAATTATCATCCCTCATCCTCTTCACATGTCCAAACCACCTCAGCCTACCTCTCCTCATCACAGCATCAATACACTCCAGTCCCATCCTACCTCTCAACTCTTCCATCGTAAACTCAGCCCCCCCCAGGCCTTGCAAGCAGGGACGCACTGCACATCCACCTAATCATTGTCATTTCTGTACGTTTAAGCCTGCGAATATCCTCTTCCTTTACTGCCCAGGTCTCACTACCATACAGCATCACACTCATAACACATGCTGCATACAAAGACCCCTTAGCATGTAAGGAGAGTCCTCTCAATGTCAGAAGAGGCATCAGCTCCCTGAACTTCTTCAAACCACTTCTCACCTTAGCAACTGAGCTAGCTCCAGCCCCAACTCCTGCACATAACATGTCTCCCAAATAACAAAACTCTTCCACACACTCAAGAGACTCACCAGCAAGTTCAATCCTTTCATGCCTAACAATCTCCACATGCTCTCCCCGACACGCCGCACACATAAAATCAGCATTATCTCGCAATCTACCTCTAATACCACTACATCTCCTGTGCACCCATTTATCACAAACACTGCACAAGATGGAATTACTTCCCACACCTTTGTGGCAAACTGCACATGGCCACTCTCCCTCTCCTCTGATTGTACCACCACCAACCCTAGATATCATCACTTTTGTTTTATCTGCATTTACCCTTAAGCCCTTGTGCCCCATACCATCTCTCCATTATAATTTACCTATAAGGCCGTAAGTATTTTTTTGCTCACAATTCTCTCATTTATCATTTCCCAGAGTTATGCCAGTTCCTCCCAGGACACCCTGTATATTATTATTACTGTATATACTGTATATATACTTTTTTTTTAGCCCTGGGGCCACAACAGCTACAACATACATTTTGAAAGATGCTGTTTTCCTACTTGCATATTTAAGCCTTGTTCACCTTAGAAGGTTGGGTTGGTACCTCAGATGGTTAGATAAGCTACATCACACAACCCCTAGACCAAAAACAGTGAACAAGTACAGCAAAGAGCAAGATATAATGTATACCTATATAACCTCACTTCAGACTAATCCTGTTTTCATTTTATAAATGTTGCTGAAAACTTTGGGATGTTATGGCAAGGGTAAAAGAAAAAGGTAAAAAAAACAGTATGCCCTACTTAAAATTCTCCTTGCAAATTTACTTCATTAAGCCAAATTATTCTCTCAAACAGCATGACAGTGAGAAATGCATACCCACAATATATCATGGCTATGTCTCCCAGCTTCAAAATCACTCTGCATATTACTGTACCCATACAAAATTACTTCAGTCACTGACCTTCCTGATGTTGTCTCTATAGTTGTTGAATAGCACCAACATCTCCTTGGTGGTGGTGATCTTGGTGTGGTAGTGGGTGTGGAGGTCAGTGATGACCAACTTAGTCTTGCCCAGGTGTTCCAAGATGCTCTCCACACACAGCACTGCACGGTTGGCATCAAGGTATGGGTCCTCTGCCTGGGGACACAGAGTGCATGGTGGGTACAATGAGAGGGAAAGTTTTTTTTTTTTTTTTTTATACAAATGGAAAAGTTACCAAAACTAACTTTCTTCACACACAAAAAAGAAAAATAAAGGCATCAAAGATTTTCAATAATGCAAAAGAAGGAACTTCTTCCTTTAATGCAGAGAAGATAAACCAAAGGTGCACTATGTAGAAAAAAAGAACCCAAGTTTTCTTTATTTAGATGAAAGAAAACAAATTTCTGTTTTTTAGACATACTCGTAGAGGAAACTTTTTTGCTTCATGTGGAGAAAAGCTGACCCTTCCAAAAACAAACTGAGCTAAAGAAAAAAGTCCAGTTTTATTCAAGGTGCCAGGGCAGGATAGTGTATGAACAAATGGCTGACTTTCAGTACTCACATTCCTGACATCCTGACAGAATGCCTTGCCAGTGTTGCAGAGGTTGGCATACTGCTTCTGCAGCTCACCCCACTTGGCCTCCACATCTCCCTTGACACCCTCTCCCCGGGGATCCTTCACCAACAACTCAAAGGCCTCAAACCCGGAACTCAGTGCCTCCGCATCCTCATGGAACTTGACATACTTCTCACTGATGATGAGTCTCTTATCTGTGGAAGTTTATACCTTCAGCTTGAGGGACCTATCTTAAACAGAAAATAATCATCTGAAGGCAGAAGAAAAATTGATTAAAGATTTTATGGTGATTCTTCTAGCCTGTTCTGAGCCCTTATAAATTTATTTTACAAGGTTTTTCTTAAGCACCAGGTTTCTGATCCATAATGCAGAACATCGAGTGTTTAGCCATCTTTTTTAATATATACATTAATGTAGAAGCAATTTCCTATCATTCAAGATGATATTTTGTACACCAAAAGCCCTCCATCCCATTTCTAGTCTTTGTTTGATTCCACTACAACAAACTGGAACAGTTTGGATTTCCTGTCCTGTATACTGTATAGACAAATTTCCTAAACACATTCTAGTTTCTCATTTCCTATTTTTGTTGAAAGGGTCTTCTTCAAACTCATCTTCAACCATACTTTCAGACTCTGTATCGTTCTGCTCAACTATTAGACAGTTACAGATAAGTAAACCAACAGAAAAACAGACTGGCAGGTAGACAAAAAATAATACTAAGCTAACCTAATAACTTCTTGAGGTTGGCCCAATGATCTTTCAGTCCCTTCATCTTCTCCTCATAGCTGTATCCTTCCTCTGTTGGTAGATCTGCCAACAATTTTTCAAGGAACTTCTCAAGGGCATCAATTTCTTTCTTCTTTTCCTGAAAATCAGATCAAATCAAATAAAATCAAATAAAATCAAATCAAATCAAATCACATCAAATTTAAACAAATTAAATCATGTCATGCTTCCATCCACCAACCCAGGAACACCTCATCTTTTATTGTTGCTACTGCCAGATAATTACCGGTATATTCAGCTAATGAGAGAGCTATTATAGTAAAAGGGTTAATGAAGGCTATATCTAAACTCACTAGTTCTAGATGTCTCTTTTAAGCCAAGTAAGATAACCTGGTATTAGCAAGAATACAGTACAGTATTTTAAAAATGCCATAATAGGAAGGGGTTTAAATAAGGTTATGTACTTCTCAACAGCTGCTGGAAACTGTAGGGAAAAAAGAGGTCTCAGATATGTAACGTGCTGTAACAGTTTGAGAGTCTAGGCCTGGTATTTGATTCTACGTACTGTACTATCACCCACAAGAGGTTTGGCCTCCTCTCTTACTTCTCCCTCCATGGACACGTGAAACCTGCAGCAATCAGCACTGATGACCTTATCTGGGCATAAATGTCATCAGTGTAGGCTGCTGGAGAATCACCACAAACAATGAGGATAAAAGTAGAAGAGGTGATACGACTTCTGTTGACAGAAGAGTACTTGTGGCTGAATTTCTAGCCAAAGAGAGATGATTATATGACTAATTATCAAACCTGCAGCAACATTTTACCACCATGGTGGTGCTGGAGAGGGGCACCTTCACATGGTGGCACTAATATAGCCCAGCAGCATTGTTGCCCAGTTATAAATATTGTAACTCAGATCCCATCCTGCACCCAGAAAGGGATGGTGGACTGCAGGAGACAAATTTCAGCCTGCAGTTCACCACATTAACAGGCATATGAAGCTGGAACTACAACAACTAACCCCTAGGTAGTAATAAAAATAAGCTATCTTATCAGGATCACTTTATCTAAGAATTTATAGGGATTGAATGATGAGTGAATGGATGTATCGCCCATTTCACTGGGCATGCTGTTTACAGTTTACTTTCATAGTTTCTCCTTCCTTTTTATTTGGACCCTACTTCACTCATCCCAAGATCACAAAAAAGGTCAGGATGATGATGACGCTCACCTGAACATCATGGCTAAGAGTTTGGTGAAGGTGTAAGAAGTCCTTAGCCAGACTGAGGGAGCCTCCAGGATCTTGATGCCCCTGCAGGAAGGCATCACCGATACGAACCAACCACGATTCGATCTGAGAATTACCAAGTACATGAGGGGCAGGCAACTTGGACTTGTAAGGCAACGAGACAGATAAGTATGGACTCTCATACTCAGATATGGGCCTGTGTAGAAAGATACTGATACAGCTACAAGTAATTTTGAACTGCAAACATCTGTGAACATCACCAAACACTCATGGATACTATGGGAAAGATGAAGTATGGTATGAATCAGGTCTGTATCCTGCTGTAAATCATATAATTCACTCAAAAAATGCTGTAAAACTGATACTGGGTAGACACATATAATACGAATGTGAAAATAAAACAACATACCATCCCTTTCTCCTGACTTGAAACACCTGGTAAACAGAAAATAAATACTCACGGCATTATACTGTTCGAGGAATGCATTGGAGAGCTCTGTACGCTGAAGTTCTTGCTCTGTTGACATCACACACACTGATGACAAGTGACTTCGCCGCTTTTCCAGCTCCTCTACCATTGCAGACACTCCCTGGGAAAAAGATGGAGGTGGTGAGCAGGGAAAGAGAGATACCTAACAAAGCACTGTCATCATCATTAACAGTATCATCATCATGAACACTATCATACCGTAATTATCATATTTAGATAACTACCCTATATGACAATCCTGACATAGCTAATAATAAGATGATATAAGATATGTGAGTAAGAAAGCATGTTTGAACAGAGCATGGAGGAGTAGCACAGTTGATGAATACAGCTTGTAGTTGCTCTGGTCTAGCAGGCTCGAGTACATGCCACTGATCAAGGGGTTATGTGTCTGATCCCACTCAAGGGCCACTGATTGATGCCAGGGAGGGCATCATATCACAAGGTACTACATATTTCAACAAAGTCCTCTAACAGAGACAATGCCTTTGCCTCCTCAAGACATAAGTACACGGTATAAAACCTAAGTACTGAATGATGAGTGAATGGACGTGTAACATATTCACTGGGCACTCAACTGACCTACGATAGTTCTACTTTTAATGTTTCCTCCTCCTATTTGTGGATCTTATCCAACCCATTTATTGGTGGGAAATAAAGCAACTATGATGATGATGAAGATGCTACTAAGATAAGGATGGAGGATGAAGATGATGAAAATGACAAAGATAATGATGATGACAATGGTTCATGGATAAACCCAACCTCATTTCTACCATACCATGTTGTGTGGCTGGTTCCTGCCTCCTGTGACCTCCAGAATGGCATAACCCTCCATAAGTGCTGGCTGGACTGCCTCTTCCACCACGCCTACCACCTGCGATAGTCTCTGGGCCCCCTCACCAGTCATACTTGCAACCTGTACTTCTGCCTGGTCCAGCTTTGTAAGGGCCTGTAAGATGAGACTGCAGTCAGTCTGGGTGAAGACTGAAGTATTTCATAAGTCTCAGATGTTACACAGGTACTGGAGAGGGATGTCTTTACATTGTGGCATTGATAGAACTGGGTGCTTCTGGCCAGTTATACAAATGTCCCTCAACTCCCTCCCTATCTCAAGAAGGAGGATAGTGGATTGCAGGAAATGGGCAACTGTAACCTGCATTCACCAGCTTCATGTCTCAATGAGTCCAAGGCCACAGCAATAAAAACATAATGTCACAGACTGACACATCAATGGAAGAAGCTGAACACGCTGACAAAAATTCAAACTGGCACACAATGGGTCCAAAAGAAATTGTATGTCTGACAATAATCTACTTCTCATAAGTGGAAGCTACTAATACACAATGAAAGTGCAATAAAATGACTGGGTCTGATAAATATGTAATTCTGCTGAATCCAAGCTGACAAACACTGCCAACAACAAAAGGTGATTAAATATGACAAAGATCCATCATTCACAATCAGAAGTTTGACTGGAACACTGCTAAAATTGATCATCTGTCTTTATAACTGCCTCTACAACTAAAGACACAAATCTGTCCCTTCTTTCTTTCCCACGCCTCAACTCACAGTCTGGGCAAGCTTGAAGAAGAGTATGGCCTGGTGAAGGAGTGCCGTACGTGTGTCACAGG
Organism: Birgus latro; assembly: GCA_018397915.1. Classification (NCBI taxonomy): domain Eukaryota; kingdom Metazoa; phylum Arthropoda; class Malacostraca; order Decapoda; family Coenobitidae; genus Birgus; species Birgus latro. The sequence continues at coordinate 60,189 of JAGKTI010002898.1, forward strand.
TCTCGTGCAGAGCGGTGGCCGCCTCCAACACTGAGTACGCCCGTGACTTGGCTTCAACCCCGGCATAGTGACCCTCTGAGGCCATCTTCTCAGCTGTCCTGAGAAGGTGGATGCACTTGTCTTGCTGTTCCTGTGGATTGGGGAAATGGCATTATATGGCAATGAAATGAGTATTATAATGATTAGCAACGATCTCCATTAACTCCTCAGTATGATTATGTATTTTATACTTCATTCTTGGCATCGTAAAGGGATGCCTTCATGTGGTCGCAATAATATAAGCAGCTCTCTAGTAATACCTCTAGAATTAATTTCAGCACACACCAGTTTATCCTGTATGTCTACCTCTCCACTGGCAGCCTAGTACCTCTATACTTCTACATCTCCTAACCAACTCCCTTGGTCCATCCTCTTAACAGGTCCAAAGCAATTCAATCTCTTCATTTCTATGTCTTTTCTAATGCTTTAAAAACAGGTAAAAAAACTACTCACCTTGACAGCAGCCTGTCTCTTGAGGTGATCATGAAGAAGGATCTCTGCATTGCTCTGAGAGTCTCCCAGACTCTGATGCTGGGACACCTCATCGCGATATCTCTTCAGGATGGTCACAGCCTCGGTCAGCTCCTGTGCGGGGTCAAATCAGGTCAGGTCAGGTCAAATGTTACTGGTGAAGTAAACATTTCACTACAATGATGTTTTGATAAATGCTCTCTTGGTACCTCCAGATGATTATCAAACCATGGGAAGGCCTAACATGGCATAAATATGTGATATGCTGCTAGGCCATCCTTATTTATGCTTTAGGTTGGGTTAATTAGCCTAGGTCAATTAGGGGCTTAACTGGAGTGTTCTCTCACCTTCACAATCTCTGTTTTAAGAATAAGGTAATGAAAATGGACTATGGGATTGTATTCTACATGCCTCAAGAGATTTTGTAATGCCTTTCTTATCAACTTATCCTGCACATTAACCTCCTCTATGTATCCTTTTTGCTACTGATGCACACTATGTTGATATTAAAATGCTACATAAAACAAATGAAAATGTAAAGGTGCAATACACAAACTAAATTACTCTGGTAAGGAGGTACAAAACCTCCTGTGCTAACTAGAATATGGCCCATGGTTTCCTCAGACAGCAGTTTTCCTTTAGTTTACCTGGTAGAGGAGGCAAAGGGCAAGGCACTGCTCAAGGTGGTGTTTCCTGGCAGCGAACAGGCCATCCAGGAAGCGTCGACGGTCATGCAGGGACTCCAGGTAGTGCTCAATCTGGGAGCAAGCTGGGGACAAAGACACTTATTAATACTCTCTGGGTGCTAAAACTGTATTAATATTTTGAATGGAAGATTTACCTGCTGAAAAACATCCCTTGGTGTAGTCGATCAAATGACATCAAGCTTCTGGTGACTGAGTTAATAAATACTAATGTGCAAGTAAATGTATCTATGGTAACAAAAATAAGCCCACCCATTGGTCTAAAGGCTGAATATTTGACTTTGCTCTGTGACCTTAACCTTCAACCAATTGCTCTGAAAATCAAATTACTGTACATCATCCTTGCCTGACCTTTAACACTTCCACCAAGGTTGGTCCAAATCCAATCGAAACTCTTGAGCTGACCTTACACTGTTATCCTGACCTCTGACCCTTCCCTGCGACCTTGACCTCTGACTGACAGCTCAAAATCGAACCTCTTTATCCCTGTTTTACCTTTAAGTTTTCCATAACGGTTGCTCTAAATCGGATAAAAATAAAGTTGATCTTGCTATATGTCCTTCGCCTCTGCCATACTGCTCTCAAAAACAACACGTCAAGCCCTTCAGTGACCCTCAATCCTTCCACCAAGTTTGGATGAAATATGATAAAGACTGTTTGTTATTTTTTTCACATACACTCTCACGTTGGACTTAACCTTGCCTTACCCTTCACCCTTCCCCCAAATTTGGTCTAAACTGGATAAGAACTGTCTAAAATGATACTGCTGGATCACATTTCGACCCAGCCCTGACCTTGACCTTTGACCTATAGTTTTCAGTGTGTGTGTGTGTGTGTGTGTGTGTGTGTGTGTGTGTGTGTGTG
>JAGKTI010002899.1:0-19843 GCA_018397915.1 Birgus latro
AGGTATATGAGAGAGGGGGGTGTGAGCTGGGAGCAGGGCAGTGAAATGGCGGGGGACAGGGCGACATGGAGGCGATTTGTTCGTGGCCACCTCGTACGGGATTAAGGCGTCTGGCAATAGATAGATCCCCGTCCTTCATATTATCAGTATTTTGGGAAGTTGTATCAGTTTCCCAAATGCTGGGTAGGTACGTGGGTTGAACAAGACTAATGCATAATATTTTTTGGTTGAGGTTCTACCGGTCCGTGTGGCTGAGCAGACCCGTTGACCAAAGGCAAGCAGTCCCCTTCCTGTAGCAGTCCCCGCCTCTCCAGGTTCGAACCAGGGTCTTTCCATAGCAGACCCATCGACCACAAGCAAGAGCCCCCTTCCTGTAGATGACCCCGCCTCGCCAGGGTGGGAACAAGGTCTTTCCACACGGCGAGTTACAGGGAAAGTGGAGAAGGCATATCGGCAAGACGATGAGATGTGGTTAGGATTAAATCTAACTTTAATATTGTAAATCTAACGTTAATATTTGTAAATCTAACTTTAATATTGTAAATCTAACTTTAATATTTGTAAATCTAACTTTAATATTGTAAATCTAACTTTAATATTGTAAATCTAACGTTAATATTTGTAAATCTAACTTTAATATTTGTAAATCTAACTTTAATATTTGTAAAGAAACCTAGGCAATATATATATATATTTTTTCTCTCACTATCTTCCTCCCTCTATCTTCCTCCCACTATCTTTAAAAGTCATATGGGAGCCTGGAGCCCCTCCCTCACAAACCCTATACGCGTAATTGGGCTGGATCTCATTTGTGTATATATTATTTGGCTTTGGCATGATTGTTTTCGTAGTATAAATTACTGTGACTGAATGAGCTGTTTCGAATCCCCGTTGCTTCATGGAACTGTTGAGAGAGATAAACTGTTTTGATGCACTGTTGATACACTGTTGAGATATGAACTGTTTTGACGTCCCCTTGATATACTGCTGATGAATGACCTGTTTCGATACCCTGTTGATTAATTAAACTGTTGAGAGATACACTGTTTTGATATCCCGTTGATATACTGTTGAGAGATGAACTGTTTTGATGCCCTGTTGTTCCATTGGTTGAGAGATGATCTGTTTTGATACCCTGTTGATTCATTAAACTGTTGATGAATGAGCTGTTTTGATATCCTGTTGATTCATTAAACTGTTGATGAATGAGCTGTTTTGATGCCCTGTTGATTCATTAAACTGTTGAGGGATGAACTGTTTTGATGCCCCGTTGATACACTGTTGAAATAAATAAACTGTTTCGATGCTTCGTTGCTTCATTAAACTGTTGAGAGGTGAAGTGTGCGATAAAGGTCACTGCATCACCCAGGTCACCAGTTACCTGCCCTAGGTGTTCCCATAGGCACTCATTTTACCTGCCAACTCATTAAGGGCGGATGCACACCTGAAGGAAGTGACCCCAGCTGCGCACACAAGGATTCGAACCCTGGCGCTAACAGACCGGGAGCTTCGTAATCACCGCTGAGGTAGATAAGTGGATTAATAGATAAGGGTAGAAAGATAGGTAGACAGAGAGAGAGGGGGGGGAGTAGAAAATGAATAAGTAATCTATCTAGTGCCAGATGCCTTAATCCTGTAAAGGGTGGCCACAAACAAATCGCCTCCATGTCGCCCTGTCCCCCGCCATTTCACCGCCCTGCTCCCAGCTCACACACACCCCTCTCTCATATACCTCTCCACTCCATCCCTCCATCTTATCCTTGGCCTCCCCCCCTCCCTCTCCCCCCCTCCACCTCACTCACATACACTCTCCTTGTCAGTCTCTCGCCCTCCACCCTCTCCACATGGTTTATTTTCATGTGTTTGTACCTGTTTGCATTCCTTCCCGAATAACAGGATTATAGTAAATACCAACACTTGATAAGGAGTGTGGTGAAGTGACTCTCTCTCTCTCTCTCTCTCTCTCTCTCTCTCTCTCTCTCTCTCTCTCTGTGTGTGTGTGTATGTGTGTGTGTGTGTGTGTGTGTGTGTGTGTGTGTGTGTGTGTGTGTGTGTTTCTTGTATACGGGAAAACCATTAATGTAAACTCATACCCTAAATAATGGAATACACTTTGCATTAGTCTTTCCTAGCCACACTTAAAGACAAAAAAGATAATGAATAATAACAATTGTATTCTCACTCAGGAAATTTCCATCCACTCACGCGATGTAGTGCTGCGATTTCTTTCAATTTAAGACACCTTTTGATGTGAAAGGGTTGTTTTTGTTGTTGTTGTGGCCCCAATATCACCTGAAATTTGAGTCAGGTGTGTTGAGAGAGAGAGGGAGAGACAGACAGACAGACAGGCACTGGAAGGGGAGGGGAGGGGGGAGAGGGAAAGAGAGAGGGGGAGGAGGAGGGGGAGGGAGAGGGGGAGAGAGAGAGACAGACGGACAGAGAAAGAGAGGGGAGAGGGAGGGAGAGAGAGAGAGAGGAGGGGGAGGGGGAAGGGGAGGAGGGAGAGGAAAAGGAGAGGGAGGGGGACAGAGAGAGGGGAGAGGGAGGGAGAGGGAGCAAGGAAGGGCAATGTGTGGCTTGTAGTCGTGTTAAGCAGTTGGTGATTCTCGATCCTCTACACACACACACACACCAAACACAACCTGACAATCTAACCCAGCCTACCCTACCCTAACCTACCCTACCCATCTCTACCCTACCCACTCCTACCCATCTCTACTCTACCCAGTCCTACCCATCTCTACCCTACCCAATCCTACCCATCTCTACCCTACCCAATCCTCTCCTTCCCTACCCTACCCTGCCCAGTCCTATCCTTCCCTACTCTACCCTTCCCAGCCCCAGTCCTATCCTTCCCTACCCATCTCTACCCTACCCAGTCCTATCCTTCCCTACCCTACCCTACCCAGTCCTACCCTTACCTACCCTACCCTACCCTACCCTACCAAATCCTATCCTTCCATACCCTACCCAGTCCTACCCTTCCCTACCCTACCCTACCCAATCCTATCCTTCCCTACCCTACCCTACCCAATCCTATCCTTCCCTACCCTACCCTACCCAGTCCTATCCTACCCTACCCTACCCTACCCTACCCAATCCTATCCTTCCCTACCTTACTCTACCCAATCCTATCCTTCCCTACCTTACCCTACCCAGTCCTATCCTTCCCTACCCTACCCAACCCAAATTTAACCACAGATACGCTCCCCTACCCTACCCTAATCTAGCACACCCTACCCACCTTAGCCTACCTTACCCTACCCCCAACATACCTTACTCTACCCCCAACTTAACCTATCTCACCCTACCCCCAACCTACCTTACCCTACCCCAAACTTGCCTAAGCCAGCTCAGTGTGGAGGTGTGCTGAGGGAAAATGTTTACCTTGAAAGTGTGGTTGGTGGCGGGAGTGGCATTTTGGGGTAGCGTTTGCGGTCAGTGGAGATTTAACCAGCGCAGACAAGGTAAGGTACGTATCACTTAAAAAATCTTCCTTTTTTTAATATATACAGGGTGGGTCAGTAAACACCGCTGCGCTAGAAACTCACCTTGATGTATCTTTTGTACTGGTAGATGGCTCAGTTTGCTGGTGTGGGCGTGGGTGTGGCGGAAAGTGAAGGAAACACAAACGGTGAAAAGGACATTGATAACTCTGCATAATACAGGATGGTCCGTATGTTGCACTCACTGGAAACTCACCTCGCGCAATCCTACGTGTTGTGGGGGCCGCTCTATCTGCTGGTGTGGGTGCGGATGTGCCAGCTGGAGTAGGGAATGTAGAAATGATGCAGGGCGACACTGATAGCGATGAACGAGCCGTCCCCAGCACACGGAAGAATTGGAATAAGCTTTACAGGGTGGCCCGTGTACATGGCACCAAGACAGTGAGTGGTAAAGGATCATATGGGACAGTATGATGCAGTACAGTAGAGGTGCTAAAAAGGGAATGAGAGGAAATGATAAAAGAATAACCAGGGAGAGAAACAGGCAGCTGAGTGAAATGAGTCTCCTGTCAACAAACTACTGAAGGATAGTGGGTGGACAGCAGATAGTGCAAACCATCACGTAATGTTAAAAAAAACTTTGTAAATTTCAATATAATGTGGGCATAGAAACAACGTTCGTTTCGTTTCGTTTTTCGTTTCATTTGTAAAGGCTCCAACATGCTTACATGCGTCGGCCTTGGTCACCTAATGGCGCCTTTCCATGGTGCTCGATTTCTGGCAGCCTCCCTCAGGCTTGCTTTTCTTTTTCTCAGTTTTTATTATGTCACTAAAACCTAAATAAAGGGAGAGACAGACCACAGACCCCATCCACCTACACAGTACCAAGTCCAAGCATGGGACCTGGGACCCACAGCCCACCAGTCATGGCCAGTGGCTGCAGCAGTGGCCTTGGGGCACCCTGCCAGGACAGCCTGGGCACTGTAACTGCCCCGCCATTACGCACCCTCTGACAGGGCAGCCTCCTGGGGCGCTACTCCCACCTTCAGGCCCAGCTCTGTTGGGCGGAAGTGGCTGTTTGGGGACCGCAATGCCCTGTACCCTCTGGCACTGACCCTGAAGCCCCCCCCCCTCCCCTACTACAGCAAAAGTCAGGAGCTGGGGTACCTGTAAGCTGAAAGGTGGCTAGTGAACTGCAGGACAAGAACAACTTCAGCCTGCAGTCCACCGGATCCATCTCCAGCTGAGCTTGAGGCCAGAACAACAACTCTCTATCTCTGTGGTTGATGCGTAGCTTGCTGAAGATGCCACCAGATAGATTATGTTAAGCTGATTTCCATAGCTAAAAGGAAAAAGAATCCATCCACCCATCATCCAATCCTATGTCTCCCCATGAGGAGCGTACGAACCCAGGGCTAGGCAAGTTGGTCCTGGTATTTAAGGTAAGAGTGAACATTTAAGATGAGAGTGAAAGGAAAGGAGAGAAAACATAGCATAATCTTTTTTTTTGGTAGCAGTAGTTGTTGTAGGAGTTATTACAGCCCCTGGTTCACCTCAAATGTAAACCCGGCTGGCTGAAGGATGAAGCCTGTAGTCCACTGGGTTCACGATTACAATGATTCTGGGGTTACTACTACTACTACTACTACTACTACTACTACTAGAGTACTACTAATTATTAATATTTCTCTTTCTCTTTGCAGGCTGGAGCTCTGAGGAATCTGCATAGCCCCTGCAATAACACTGCCTTTGATGAGGGAGCGTCTCTAGGAACGGCCCAGTCAGTCAGTCACATCCTAAGGTTTTTCGAATACATGGTTCCACTTTGACCTGTAGTCGATTTGTTTTCTATCTATCTGTCTATCTATCTATCTATTTATCTATCTATCTATTGCCAGACGCCTCAATCCCTCAAGGGGTGGTCTCAAACAAATCGCCTCCATGTCGCCCTGTCCCCCGCCATTTCACTGCCCTGCTCCCAGCTCACACCCCCCTCTCTCATATACCTCTCCACTCCATCCCTCCATCTCATCCTTGGCCTCCCCCCTCCCTCCCCCCCTCTACCTCACTCACATACACTCTCCTCGTTAGTCTCTCGCTCTCCAACCTCTCCAGATCTCCAAATCTGACTAGTAACCACGGAGATTCACCCTATGTCGTAACTAACTTGTTGACTTTCCTGCTGCCACGAAACCTATACACATAACTTCACCTTACCTAATATATTCACCAAACTTGCAGGTAACATGATCTAACACTCTCACCCTATCTCACTTCAATTACCTAACATCCCCTAACACAGCAATCTATCCTACCCTCATCTCTCTAGCCATCTAACGTCACCCTACCTAAGTTAAATTCACCTAACCTACAGCTAACATGATCTGACAGTCTCACCCTACCTTATCTCACTTCATTTACCTAACATCCCCTAACACAGCAACCTATCCTACCCACATCTGTCATAATCCGGCTATCTAACAGCACCCTACCTCTCCTAATAAGCTAGTGCCACCTAAATTTACCTAACCACCTGGCCTAACTTCACCTCACCTTACCTGATAAACTCACCTGCTCTACCCTATGCTCACCTAACTTAACCTACTCTCTTGTAAATATATTGTATCCTACTTTTTCCGTGTACATGACAGAAATCGCATCAATACTGACTTAATTCGCATGAGTAACGAGATTAGGTGTGCAAAGCCGACTCCATGCCTTCTTTACCCCTGCACAGTTGTTTAGACACGGGTTTTATTCGCCCCTGTGTGGAGTATAATTCGCGTGTTTAGGGAGGCTTCCCACATACAGCCCTTCTCAACAAGGTGGAGTCTCGCTAACTTTCCTCCTCCTCCTCCTACCGGCTCCTTTCAACTTCTGTCTCTTCGCCGCACTGTTGCATCTTTATCTCTCTTCTATCGCTACTTCAATGGCCACTGCTCCTCTGAACTGTCTGCTTGCATCCCTCCACCTCTACGACGGGCACGTAGCACCCGTCTAGCAACAAACTCTCATCCCTTTTCTGTCCAACTCTCTAATGCAAGAGTTAACCGATACTCCCAGTCCTTCATGTATGCAATAGGTTAACTCCGGGAATGTCTTCCACTTTCTGTATTTCCTACTTCCTATGACCTCCAGTCTTTTAAACGCAGTGTGTACATGCATCGCAAAATAAACGGACCTTGAATTTGGCTCTCTGTTATCTTGTTTTTTTTATTTTCTTGGAGGGAACAGTCTTGCTGGCTTCTGGCCTTTGGTTCCTTCTTCCTTGCATATAAAAATAAGAAAGAGAAGAAATAGTAGGCAAACATTTGTGACTGCGTGTAAGGAAAGATACCAAACCTCCCTTATCTTAGGAATAGTAGCTAGCACAGAAAAGTGAGGTACAGAAGCGAGATATTTATAAGGAGATAGGCATAAACTTCCTCTGCCTGCGTAGGAATATTAGCCAGCGGAGGAGTGTAAGTAGCAGAAGAGGTGATTTAGAGGGTGATTGATTTAATAATAAGCTTCTCTCAGCTTGTGAATGTTAGCCAGCTGAGGAAAGTGAGAAACAGCGGTGACAAATTAGGCTAACTTATATCCTAACAGTACAAAATCTGGAAAGCTAACGAGAGCAAAACTAACAAAGCCTATCCTAATGTAACCTAGCAAAATATATGGCCATACCTAACATAGCCTAACCTATCCCCAAGTAAGCCAGCCTAATCAACCTATCCAATAATGTCCTCTTTTCAAATCAGCTGACTGTGGACCCGGTTTGTTTACATGTCAAGATGGTACCTGTGTTTACGACAACGATCGCTGTAACGGCAGGCGAAACTGTCCAGACGCTTCAGATGAGATGCTTTGCTCAGGTCAGTGAGGTTATGAGATGAAGCAAGTTTGTTATAAGTTTACGTGTCAGTATGGAGAGTGTGTGTGGACAAATGCAGCCGCGATAATGGCAGGCAAAGCTCTCCACACGCTTCAAATGAGGTGGTGTGTAGTGGTGAGTGAGGGTATGATGTGACGCCAAGAATTCAACACTATCTATCTATGTATTCCTAGGCTGCTTCCCCCCCAAAAAAGGGAAGTAGCCTAGACAGGACGACACACTCTCAAATTACGCATCCACACACACACACACACACATTCATTCGCATCAGGGAGACAGGGAAATCAACACTGATGGTAAATACTCCATGACATGTGATTTTAATGCATTGTAATTTGAAGTGGAAGTAATTCTGTGATGAGTGCATGAAGGAGGCACCACACAGGGTTCATATGCATACGTGTTCTGTAATGATCACACTCTGATGCCTAAGAGCTGCTAGATACTGCTATGTTCCGTTTACAATTATTCTCTCAGGCTATATTTAAAAAGGAACTCTTTCAAAGGGTCAAGTTCAAAGATACTCTGATTTCAAATATTCCCCTGGACAAAGGCCACCCTAATATATATATACTGGATGAGCCCAGAAGCACAATTACAACTCGTGCTAGAAATGGCTTTGGAGATTTGGCAACACATATTTCTTAGCGGTTTATGCTGCGTAGTGTTAATATTAAAGCAATATAAATACCACACAAGCGAATCAAAAAGTGTGATATGTATAATAAGTTGATAAGGGAAGGGGTTAGGAAGTTGCTCATGCCATCTAACATGCGGGTCTATCTTCATATCGGTATCACTGCGTTCTTATCTAAAACCGCTTATCTGAAGACTTAAGGTGGCATTACTGAAACGTGATAACTCATACACCTTGCTTTGGGATTCCTGTAACGCATTTTATCTAATATTTGTCCATAAAATGTCCTACTGTCAAAACAATGCACAGTCATTGAGTAAATATATTTCAGCATATTTTCAGTCATACATGAACGGTAGTGGGGTAATTTTTTGGTGATTCTTAAGCAAAAACTCTCGACCTACTTCGTGTCATGTGATTTTGAGCCATTTCCACGACACTCGGATTATGGTGATGCTTTATTAAGTTTATTCGACATATTTTTTGCTTCCACAACGGTTGCTCTGCCGTCAAAACAACGTACGAGCATAGAACAGTGTATACGTTAACATATTATCAGCCAAATGAAAAAGATCATTGGAAAATTTGTTTGTACTTCTTGAGAAATACATTAGAGGACTTGCCCAAAGAAATTGCTTCCATATTACTGATTTTTGGAGTGTCAATAACTTTCCAAATATGTACGTATGTGTAATGTGTTTCTCTCCAACATACTGTATATAGGAAGACGCTTGTGTACTGGATGACATAGATTAAAACTGATATGTCATTTGCCGAGTCGCGCGGGGCTAAGCGTAAGTCCTGATGTGTCTGAAATACGTATCATCCTATGGGTTGGGGGTGAAATATATCCTCCCATAACAGATTTACCTGGTTCGTCGTTGAATTCAGATGGCTCGGCTTTTATCACGGCTTGATGTAGTGGTAACGGTGCCTGACTTTCTATCTTGAGTTCGTTGGTTCGATTCCCAGCTGGAGCATCAAAAACTTTACGTGGATCTTTCTATATATTTGTTTATTTATTTATTTATTTATTTATTTATTTAGAGAGAGAGAGAGAGAGAGTTTATTTAGAGACAGAGAAAGAGAGTTTATTTAGAGACAGAGTTTATTTAGAGACAGAGAGAGAGAGAAAGAGAGAGAGAAAGAGAGTTATTTAGAGACAGAGACAGACAGACAGAGAGAGAGACTTACCCCTACACCCTTTACAGAGTGTTTCGACGATGCGTTCTTGTGTGGCAACAGGCAGTGTATTCCAGAGGACAGTGTATGTGATGGGTACGAAGACTGCGATACTGATGAACGTAGCTGTAAGTACTCGGTATTGTAATTGTCCTCACTGCTACTCTTCCAGGCCCAGCTACTCATGACCTTGTATTCCCTTCAGCACTGTTTTGCACGATTATTGACACATATTATTAAAAAAAAAAAATAGTCAGGTCACGCTAGCTTGACCCTAACCTGTCATCTCGTCTAAATTGTTGAACTGTGACGAGAGAATAGCATAAAAACATCACTAGTCACGAGGAAGTGCTTTAGAAAGGGTGTAGTTCCGTATCATTATTTTTCACTGATCTTTGCAAAATAAGCCACAAGAGAGAGAGAGATCAGACAAGATAGGATGAAAGATATTTAGTGGCAACATTCTTACAGTAATATCTAGTAATATCTACACCTCCAAGATTTAAAATATTTACATTTATTTTACTAGTGTATTTAGAAAAACTGAGGTGGTTTGGCCATGTGGAAAGGATGGAGAGTGAGAGACTGACGAGGAGAGTGTATGTGAGTGGGGTGGAGGGGGGGAGAGGGAGGGAGAGGCCAAGGATGAGATGGAGAGATGGAGTGGAGAGGTATATGACAGAGGGGGATGTGAGCTGGGAGCAGGGCAATGAAATGGCGGGGGACAGGGCGACATGGAGGCGAGTTGTTTGTGGCCTCTCCTTACGGGATTGAGGCGTCTGGCAATAGATAGATATATAGATAGTATTTAGTGAATCTAGGGCCACATCAACAACAAGAGGTACGTTTTTTTTTGCAGGCCATGAAGGATCAGCCAATGGTTTCGTGTGTGACAATGGCCACACGGTTATTGACTTGGCCCAGGTGTGCGATGGAGTCCTGCACTGTAGAGATGGACAGGATGAAAGCAGCTGCCGAGGGACTGGTAAGGGGATGTTTAAATACGTCTGTAGCCTATATGAGTATTATTTTACCACTTTACGGCAAGCGTTCTCTTAATTCCAGGCAGAAAAGAGTCTTAAACACACCCGTATGTTTTCCCTCTTTAACCAACCACTCCAACTGGAAAGAAACCCACATATCCTATTGACATGGGACACACACATAACCTTTTTGCAGTACACATGTAACGGGGTGTAGACCGTAACACCAGTCGAACAGGCAGTAACTCCCAAAGTGGATAGAAAGCTGATGACAGGGAGAGCTTGAGCTTCAGTTTCATCAGCCCTCAAGACTAGCTTCTGACCATCCTCCTTTGCTCTCTTACACAATTTCCTCTAACCGTTTACACCAAACTATATGCGCATTGCACACCACACGTCCTACTCTAAATTCCACGTTTGCCTGTTCTACCAAGCAGTCTGTATCTATACCCATCTCATCCATCCATCATCCAGACCTTTAATGTACTGTACCATTAGAAGCACAGGGTCCTGGAATATTTGGTGAATGCATATAAGGATGTATTTACCAGTCACCTTTTACTGGGTTACATTATTTAAGATGTAGACCTTAAATATCCCGGGAATGTAATTACTTTTCAGTTGATGTCCTTTAACCCACCAGATCACCAAGGATCCTTTTGAGTATATGGTTGTCATGCAGTGTAGCAAATGGTTCCCTGGCAAGAAATATGGCTTGTCACTCAGTACTCACTTGAAGGATTTTGTTCTACCTAATTCTTGAAGGAGTATCCCATTGCATTGCTTCTACCTTGCATGGAAAGACAGACATATTTTACGAGAGAAATTTCGTTCCCATATAGCAGGGCCCTTCGCTTTCCTAAATACTTATAATTCAGGAACCATTAACTCCTGTAAACTTTTGAATGTTTCTTGACAATGTCCATCCATCCATCATCCAATCCTATGTCGCCCCATAAGGAGTGTAGGAACCCGGGGCTAGGCAAGTTGGTCCTGACGATTGAAGATGAGAGTTTTGGCTGTGTCCTTGTCGTTGCAGGGTGTCGCTCAGGAGAATGGACATGTCGAGATGGATCATGTATTCGTCAGGATCGGTACTGTGATGGCCGATGGGACTGTCCAGATAACAGTGACGAAGACCATTGTCCCCAGGGTGAGGAGATTACCTTGTTCGCTCCAGTTACATCTTTATTTAGGTCTTAGCGTAGTGCTTTCACCGTAACTTTAATACGATTATGTATCTTTTCAAATTATTCCTACAACTTTTAGGCAATTTAAAGATATAATTCGTCTTGTAAAGGGGTTAATGGAAACTGTCCCTTACTTCATTACTATAAATGGTTTCCTGAAAATTAATAGACATACAGTAGCAAGTACAATGAGTTACTTGAGAGCTTGAGAGGAGCATATGGAGTCACATGGAGACACAGACTGACAAATGAGGAAGTGAAGGAGCGTTGTGGTGTGGATGTGGATGTGATAGGAAGCGTTAGGGGAAATACACTGAGGTGGTTTGGCCATGTGGAGAGGATGGATAGTGAGAGACTGACGAGGAGAGTGTATGTGAGTGAGGTGGAGGGGGGGAGAGGGAGGGGGAGGCCAAGGATGAGATGGAGGGATGAAGTGAACAGGTATATGAGAGAGGGGGGTGTGAGCTGGGCTTACGGAATTAAGGCGTCTGGCAATAGATAGTTAGACAGAATGGGAATAATTCAAATCCAGCGCCTGGCAGCAAAGACCATATGGCACTAAGGTTAGAAAAGATATACAATAAAGCAGGATATGGGAAATCGCTACAAAGGGAGGACATTACTATAAAAACAAGACATCACAAACTAAAAGAGAATAAAAGGGGAAAGCGTCTTTAAAAGGTATTGTTGTACAGGGTGTCGTTCGTGGGAGTGGGCTTGTCGAGACGGATCATGCATACCTCAAGAACGGTACTGTGATGGCCGGCGTGACTGTCCAGATTTCAGCGACGAAGAGGAGTGTCCTGCAAGTAAGGAAAAGCAACATGAATTTACGTATTACTGCAACATAACGAGAATATCAGAATTATGGAGGGTATAAAGTAACAGAGCAACTTTCAGTCCATTGTCTCCATCCTCTTTTTTCGCCTTGCTCTCTCGATCCATGTGTAATTGAGACAAACCTTTCAATATGGAGGTGTTTGAAAAATCTGATTAACGCCTACAGTGCAAGAAGTCTTTCCAAAGTGAAATACATTAATCTTATGTTACTCTGTTGATAATGAACTAGTTGGCATCGAAGTAAACGGGTTAATGTATAAAATGAATACCAGATATTAAATTTGTTGACCACTAACTGTATGTATGTTTGTTTGGTTACGGTATAGGATGTGCAGCTGGGGAGTGGACGTGTGGAGATGGAACCTGCCTGCCTGTATCGTGTCGCTGTGACGGCGTAGTCCACTGTAGCGACCACTCTGATGAAACTGGATGCAGGTCTGGTGAGTATATTTGCGATTCGTAGTCCCATACCATCCATTCTAGCGTTACCTGCGGATGACTGTACACTGAGAGAGAAACCAGCTGGAACCATTTACTCTGCTGGCTGGTGACTTTATAAACAACTGACAGCAGGTTCTATAGAGTTCTGGGCCTCGAGTTAAATGGGGCCCACATGGCTTACAGTCCAAGGGATGTTTAGAAGTAGACTGATGGGGGTGGTATACCTGATAGGGCTTTTTGTGTACTGATCTTAAGAGTGCTGATACCCATAATTCTTTACTTTTAAGCTATCTCTCTTTCATATCCCTAAGAGTGGCCTGATCGATACCGAAGCTCATGTACTGACCTCATATATTCAGTACTTTTCACCACTAACTGCTCTCTTCTTCGGTCAAACATAAGATCCAGCACTGGGGACTGGATCTGTAATGGAGCTTGTGTAACTGGATCATGTCTTTTACTGACCAGCACAGTCTAAAGCAGTTACTCACTCTTAAACACTTGCTGCATGGCTTTTTTCATTCACTATAGATTGGGTGTGACTCCTGAAATGAACCTTTGGAGGTGGAGTCACTGTGATGAGAGGGAAGAGCTGAAACTCTCTTAAAAGTAGACAGTAATGAGTTTTTCCTTTCACCTTTACAGTACAGGTCAGATTCTCAAACAGTGCAGCATATTTTTTTTAATCCAAGGAAGGAGGAACCAAAGGCCAGGAACCCCCAAACCGTTCCTTCCAAGAAAAAAAATAATACAAAAGAGAGCCAAATTCAAGATCCGTTCATTTCGAGATGCCTGGACACACTGCGTTTGAAAGACTGGAGATCATAGGAAGTAGGGAATACAGACAGAGGGAGACAGTTCCAGAGCTGACCTGTTGCCTAAACGAAGGACTGGGAGTAACGGTTAACTCTTGCATTAGAGAGTTGGACAGAAAAGGGATGAGAGTTTGTTTAACCACGAATTGCATGTCTCTCTCTTTGGTCAGACGTAGGATGCGGCCCGTGGGAGTGGCTGTGTGGAGATAGCACCTGTGTACCTGGATCGTGTAGGTGTGATGGGATTGTTCATTGTTCCGACGCCTCTGATGAACAAGGCTGCTGGTTTGGTGAGTATATATTTTGCTGGTATCGTGGTGGTGCTGGAGGGGGCACTGACATAACTGGGTGTCTTTATGTACTAACACTGAGATAACTGGGGAAGCCTTGATCCACTGATATAACTGGGGGACCTACATGGGGTGGCACTGATATAACTGGGCAGCTTCATCCTTTCATACAACGTCCCTCACTCATATCCCCCGAAAGGAAGATGGTAAACTAACGGAATATTCACAGGGCAACTTCCTCCTTCAGTCCTTAGGTTCACATATCAAATTAAAACATAAACCAATATAAAACAAAATGAGATGAAGGCACAGTAAGGCAGAAGCAGTGGGAGTACAGATTGTCAGTTGAGGATTCGCCAATATCTGTCAAAAATCAGGTCAGTCTCTAGTGCAGTAACAAAAATCTCACCAAAACTCTAAATAAAGATCATCAGGAAGCTGCAAATCGTGTAAGTAGGTCCCCATTGAAACTTTTATATTCACTTCATTTTAAACTCTCCGTTGTTAAGTATTTACCTAGCATTTAAACACAGGTGCTATTCACTTATGCCAGAATGACTATAGAATGCTGAGGAAAGACAGTGATGTATGGGTATGGAAACTAAACACTGCACAAAGTCATAGTTAGATTTCTTCAGCTTTTGGGAGTAAACTGGCACGAGGGAGGGAGGAGGAGGCCAAGGATGAGATGGAGGGATGGAGTGGAGAGGTATATGAGAGATGGGGGTGTGAGCTGGGAGGAGGGCAATGAAATGGCGTGGGACAGGGCGACATGGAGGCGATTTGTTTGTGGCCACCCCTTACGGGATTAAGGCGTCTGGCAATAGATAGCTAGACAGAACTGGCACGACTCAGGCTATGTATGTTGACCCTCCCAGCACAGCACTAACTTCATATCTGCTTATTTCGTTATGGGAAAGGTTGCGGCCCAGGAGAGTGGACGTGTGGAGATAACACTTGTCTACCCGCATCAAGTCGCTGTGATGGAATAATTCAGTGTAGTGACCACTCTGACGAAAAGGGCTGCAGACCAAGTGAGTATGATTAACTGGTACTCATGCCAAATTCATGTATTGTGCCTGTGGATGTGGATGTGATAGGAAGCGTTAGGAGAAACACACTGAGGTGGTTTGGCCATGTGGAGAGCGAGAGACTAACGAGGAGAATGTATGTGAGTGAGGTGGATGGTGCAGAGAGAGGGAGAGGCCATGGATGAGGTGGAGGGATGGAGTGAAGAGGTATATGAGAGAGGCGGGTGTGAGCTGGAAGCAGGGCAGTGAAATGCCGGGGGACAGGGCGACATGGAGGCGATTTGTTTGTGGCCACCTCTTACGGGATTAAGGGGTCTGGCAATAGATAGATAGACAATTTCATGATATTAGCAAGTCAAATGATACCCTGAGCCTGTCACAAGAACCTCCATATCATATCTTGTAGCTCTGTTGATATTTACCTTTTTGTGAGCCGCTTACAGTATGCTTGCTTGCTTGGTTTTGACAGGGTGTGCAGCTGAGGATTGGGTGTGTGGAGATGGTACCTGTCTCTCCCCATCTTCTCGCTGTGATGGGATAGTTCAGTGTAGTGACCGTTCTGATGAAGCTGGATGCAGGATGGGTGAGTATGTTACCTTCTTCCCTGCTTCAGTACTAACGCATACTGAAACTCACAGACAGGCCACTCTAATGCAGCCCCCCCCCCCACACACACACGCGCACACACACACACACACACACACACACACCACCACCACCACCACCACCAAAGCAATAGAGCTCTGGGAAAACGGAGCTGAAGTGGTCATTCTTCCCTGCAGTCCACTCGCTTCTCATCCACACAAGTCTAAAGGAAATTGTCTATAACTTTCTTTGCTATTCCTAAACCACGAAAAAGATCTGCAAATGGAAAACCAAAAATCACATGCAATTTCTGAATATTTTTGAGCCATTCCTAAAACCCCCCCAAAAAAAACTCCAAAAACAATAATAATAACAATCACATCAAATTTTCGCCTGATATTTACTGTTTTTAAAATCCATGTAGGTTATGTCTCTGCTCTGTTCGCTTTATATAGGCTTAATATTGCCATCATCTCTTCTTATATGTTTACCAGCAAGAGTATACTAACACAGGAGTATTAGTATTTCGAAAGAGTCCTGTGGAAATCATTCTGTCTAATTTAACTCAGGGAAATAAGCATATAACTTACCTCCCTTTACTTAAGTACTAATGCTATCTGTCTGTCTATCTGTCTATCTATTGCGAAACGCCTTAATCCCGTAAGAGGTGGCCAGAAACAAATCGCCTCCATGTCGCCCCGTCCCCTGCTATTTCACTGCCCTGCTCCCAGCTCACACCCCCCTCTCTCATATACCTCTCCACTCCTTCCCTCCGTCTCATCCTTGGCCTCCCCCTCCTTCTCCCCCTCTCCACCTCGCTCACATACACTCTCCTCGTTAGTCTCTCGCTCTCCATCCTCTCTACATGGCCAAACTAATCACAAATCACTAACGCAATGTGTAATATTTGATAAGGATTAATGAACACTGTTTTTGCTATATGTCATTCTCTGCTACAGTCTGTCGATCATGAAATATATTTTACAATCAAGGAGAGTGTACGTGAGTGAGGTGGAGAGGGGGAGAGGGAGGGGGAGGCCAAGGATGAGATGGAGGGATGGAGTGGCGAGGTATATGAGAGAGTGGGGCGTGAGCTGGGAGCAGGGCAGTGAAATGGCGGGGGACATGAAGACGATTTGTTTGTGGCCAGCGCTTACAGGACTGAGGCGTCTGGCAATAGATAGATAGATTAATGTAACGTGTAATTATTGGTGTGGATTAATGAACACTTTCTGCCATACGTTCTCTGCTACAGCGTGTCGAGCAGGGGAGTGGACGTGCCGAGATGGGTCATGCATTCCCCAGGATCGGTACTGTGATGGCTACCAGGACTGTGTAGACGCCAGTGATGAAAACCAGTGTCCCCAAGGTTAGGCATATCAGCACAGCATTTCTTAACACTGATTCATGAGTAACTTTGTCTAGGATTGCCGAAATGAATGTGTTAATCTATCTACCTATAGCCCGACGCCCTAATCCCGTAAGGGGTGGCCATTTGACTGAGTTATTTGTTTTACAGGGAGGGGCACTAACCCTCCACCAACCCACTTGTTGACACGTAGGGAGCACGTATGGTTTGGTTACATGGTTACCACCCAGCGTTGTAAATGGTTTCTTGGCTTACAGGAAACCATTTGGCTTGTCACTCAATGTAAAGCCACCTGTAATGGAAAGAAAAGCAATAAGAGGTGACAGGAAAGATGGGAGAAATAAGAAGAGAGGAGGGCAAGCACAGAAAAAGAATGATAAAGGCTAAGGAAGAAGTAGGCAGCACTACATCAAGTGAGTGGATGTAATGCTTCGGCTATTGAGTTATGTAGCAGTAATAGTCAAAAATCTTAACGTGAAAATTATTAAAAGTGCATGATCAGGGATTTGGCGCCTCTTTTTTTAACGTGGCAGCGTCCGGATTGACTCTATCGGATACGTTTATGTGAAGCTACAGAATGTGGTGAATGTTTTTGGCGTATCGGATAGAGCCAGGATTCCGGGGGCTTGAATGATGAGCGAATGGAAGCGTGGCCCATTGGATTCGGCAAATTTGGACTCTCTGGACATTGCTACTCCTCACCCTGCCCTAGGGTGGGAAAGGAGGTCCGGATGATGATGAAATTATTAGGAGGGTGTATGTGAATGAGGTGGAAGGGGAAGCGGAGGGGGAGACCGAGGATGAGATAGAGGAATGGGGTGAGGTTTATGAGTGAGGGGGGTGTGAGTTGGAGAGAAGGCAAGCAGGTAGTAAAGGACTGGGTGACATGGAGTCGATTTGTTTGTGGCCACCCCGTAAGGTAAGACGTCTGGCGATAGGTAAGGAGCTAGACTAATTGCAGGTCTGTTTGCATTCATATTACTTAGAAAATTTAACATATTCCTGATTATAAGTGAAGCTCTTGGTAGTGACTAGATTTCAAAATTTTGGTGTAACATTGGCATCTTTCCTTCCATTAACGATTGTGTCAAAGACTTTCAATGTACGTGCTTCATCAGGGCTCATTCGGAAAACATCAGGCGTCTAGGGTCAACTCTGGAACTGTCTCCCTCTGTCTGTATTTCCTCTGTCTGTATTTCCTCTAGTCTTTCCCCCCCAAAAAAAAAAAAATAAATAAAAGTCTAGAAGGTTGCAGCGCGTTTCTCATTGGTTAAGTGTCTTTGCCGAAACAAGTCCACACTCCCACTGCCCTTTTGTGAGACGGGAAGTGCGGTGCAAATCCTTTTTCTTAGTACAAACATTAAAAACCTTTACCGTGATAAGTAGGCCTTCTTCATTAAATGGATATAATAAATACTTGGTTATTGAGATTTTACCGAACCTGTTGGAGACCCTTTACAAATTACTTGATACTCAGGGTATGTCTAATATGGGCTATTTTCTGTTTTCAGTGTTAAATACTAATTGTTTGACTGGTACTTTTACCCAGCATGCCGTTTAGATGAGTGGACGTGTCGAGATGGATCATGCATAGCTCAGGATCGGTACTGTGATGGCCGGAGTGACTGTCCAGACAGAAGTGATGAAGACCAATGTCCTGCAGGTTAGAGAGATAACAAACTTAGTAAAACCTAGCACATAAGACTCTCTTTATATATAGTAAGCTAGTAAATTATACACTGGTTTTATATGCCATGCACAGGGTCCCCGCTCGATTAAGAGCCTGCCACAAGGGCACAAGGTCTTCATAAACTATGTCATATACCGCTGAAGAGGAATGGGGGACCCCGAACCATGATCGTACACGGCCCACAAAGGCCTTTGTAATATTTTTAAAGTAGTGAGCAATCCCATCTACTGTGCATGTCTCGGGGGCAGGCTCTTAGCGACTAGCGCTTCTCTTCTTCTAAATGACAGAAGTTACATGCAAATTCCAATAATGTTGATATTTAAAAAGGATTATTGTTGTCCCATTCTTTCTTATTACATACCTCAGCTGATTTCTTCATGCCTTTGCCCGTAGGTATGTATATCAAGGGCAATTAAAGTAAACTTTCAATTACACTCAGTAATATTGCCTCTTGTTGGGTTGTAAATTTTTTGATAATTGAGGATGACAAGGGATCGAGACGGTTGTGTGAATTTTGTACGTAAGATGCATAAGTTTATAAACCTCCTTAATAACTTGACAGTCATTAGATTGACTATGATTAAAGTTACGTGTGGACAGACGTGGACTACTTAAGGGGGGAAGTTAAGATTCCAGGGCTTGACTGGTGAATGAATGGGTGCGTGGACGTTCTTTCTGGACCCTACGTCACGCCACCTGCAGATGGGAAAATGAGGTAGGATGATGATGATGATGATTATGATGATGATGATGTTGCAATTAGTCATTATATTGTGTATTTGTTGATCCACAGCATGTAGTTCAGATGAGTGGACGTGCCGTGATGGGTCGTGTGTGCCTCAAATCAAGCGTTGTGATGGCCTGGGTGACTGTCCAGATAAGAGTGATGAAGACCAGTGTCCCAATGGTGAGCCACACTTGCATTATTGAAGCATTGTTATTATTACTGTTATTATTATTATTATTATTATTATTATTATTATTACAGTTTGTAGTTCGCGGGAGTGGACCTGCCGAGACGGGACATGTATCCCTGAGGAGTGGTACTGTGATGGCCGAGGGGACTGTCCAGATAGCAGTGATGAAGACCAGTGTCCTACAAGTGAGGCAATAAATTTATAAATCCGAATGACGTGCAGGGTAGTTTGAAAATAGCTCTGCACTAACTCACCTGGTGTTATGTGTTGCGGGAACGGCTCTGTCTGCAGGTGTGGGTGTAGAAGTGGGAAATGAATATTATGTTGCAGGGTAAATATTGATAACGCCATTCCCGCCACTCATAAAAAAAATCACGTGGTGGAGTGACAGAGAGGTGAAATTTCTGTACCACCCTGTATCTATTGTATTTAAGGACAATAGTATTCATCCAGACACACACACACACACACACACACACACACAGAGGCATGAAAAAACTTTATCGCCCCCCTTTTAAAGGCGGGCGATAAAAATAAAAATAATAATACC